>VIAB01030873.1:14387-24902 GCA_009801035.1 Oophaga pumilio
TTATGTACAGACTCTGACAGCATCTCATCATCATTTAACTGATTGCTCAATTTATTATTACAGTATATAAACGCACAGGTAAATTTGGCCATTGAGGTGCGGCTTTAGGCTGCTTTCACATTTGCGTTGTACGCTCAGCGTTTGATCCCCATAGATCCGCATGCGTCATGAATACATATCTTAAACATGGTGTATGCAGGGACATGCGTTTGCATGCGTTCGCATGTGTTTGTGTACACATGCGTCATTTTGCGGTGTGCGGCGGTGTCCAGCGAACGCAACATGTTGCATTTTTTGAGGCGTTAAAAATCCGTCAAATATGCACAGGCATGCGGATTAATGAGTCAAAACAACGCATTACTGTCTATGGGAATGCATTGGTACTCAAGGACATGCGTACGCTTGCTTTCAATATGCATGCGCACTTCAGAATAAGCAGGTCCAGGAACTGGTTTTAGCCACCCCCAAAACAAAGCTGTATAAAAACAGGGTGTGGACACAGGAAGTCCAGTACTCTCAATCCTTACTGATCTGAAAACTTTGGATTTCACTCAGGATGTAAGTATAGAAGCTATGAAAATGTCTGTCTGTTTCTCTCACTGCAGTCTGCTCTCACTTCTGTCTCTCTTACAGCATTCCTCATCAAAGATGTCCTCCCGTGAAGAGCATACCTCCCAGAGCGGACAGGAGACTGATGAAGTGAGTACGTTTGCTACTGATTGGTAAGTATTGGCTGTCAATACACTTGTGATAAAATCATGTATTTTGTTTACAGAATTGTTCCAGTGCGGCAGAGCAGGAGCAGACTCAGGCTCAAGTTCCGGTTGAAAGATGGCGTGTAAGTATTCTTGACAGTTTTTGTATTGTTTTATCTTTACAACTAGATAATGTGTTTCTTTGATTTCTAGGTTCCACATCGTGAAGCCACCACCATCGGGTAAGCTTGGCTTCCTGCACTCTCCCACGATTATGTGACTCATATTAGGCATCCTGCTTTCATCATGTATTACTCTCACAGATGCCGTTAACACTAAGGACGTACCTGCACCCTCCCCACAATTTATGAAAGGGTATGTATCTCTGCCAGATCTCACATACCATTCACTATACCTTATGCAGATTTTCTCAATCCTGGCAACCTTTTGTCTACAGTTTTCTATTATGCACATATGCATGTTTACCTGTGTTCTGCTACCCATTAGGTATGTGAACCGTTTTTACTTCTCAGTACACAATATTGCTCTTATACGTCCTCCTTTTGACATCTGTCAATTTTGGTGACGCATCCTCTGGCTTTCTCGTTCATATCTTTTTGACCCCACGTTCCATGTGCAGTTTCCTATTATTTGTACTGTTTTGGAATTTGTATATTCTTTATTTTCGTTATTTATCTTTCTTTATTCTGTATATTATGCTTATTTTGTAGCACACTGATGAAGGTCCGGTTAGGACCAAAACGTTTGTTGTGACTACTGTATGTAATAAACATTAAATACCTTTTAAAGGGCTGTGCTAGCGCTTTACCTTTATACTACTATTGACAACGACCTCCTAACAACATTGGTGCAGGAGCGAGTTCCATTGTGGGACACCCAGGATCAGCGGCACTCGGACACTGTGGTCATTCGGCGGCTATGGCATGAAGTGGCCAGATCGCTGTTGGATGATTGGGACCATGCCACGCCACAAGTCAGAAAAGATTTTTGTAAGTATTGCAATGTGGTTTGACGCGGCAGTGAACCTGTGATGCATTGTTTTACAATTTCTTTTTTTTCCCCTTCACAGTGAAGAGAGTCAAAGTCCGGTGGCGTTCGATGAAGGATCGCTTCAATAAGGACCTGAGAGACGAGATCCAAGTTCGAAGTGGTTGTGCTCAAAAGATTGGAAAATACAAGTACCATCGTAGTCTCTCCTTCCTGAGGACTGCGGTTGGTTATTGAATGTAAGTATTTTTGTGTTGTATTCTATGGTATAACATCTGAATTTAATGTTTATTTTTTTGTAGTAATGTTTTTCATTTCTTTTTCAAACAGAACCTGGAGCAGCACCGCTGAACCTGGATCGTCCTCTGTTGGAGCTGCCACTCATCGAACAGCCACCAAACAGTCCCAGTCATCCACCAGCGATACAGCAAGTGGGCAGGCTTCACAGTCTGGAGAACAGGCAGCTGGTCCTTCAATTATTCCCCAGTACCAGTCCTCTGCCACTGTTTTTTTGACTCTTTCGGTCTTCCAGAATGGCCTGAAGGCGGTTAGAGGTAGACTGGAAAGTGGGTTCGCGCATGTGAACTCACTTTTCCAGGAAGTCAACAGACACTTTTACCGCCTGTAAGCCGACCTTCAGAGACCTGCACAACATTTTTTTAAGCTATAGAGCTGGGCATGTAGGAAAACCTTACGCCTGATCTCCAGCTGAATGTGATGCAGGCCTGCCATGCTGCTTATGTTCAGGCTATGCAGCAGACTCGGTACTTCTAGCAGCCACACATGGCCTTTCTGGCTGTTCCACCACTAACCAGGTTCACCACCATGCCGAGTCCTGCTGCACACCTGCCTCAAGCCATCACCATGCCGAGTTTTGCTGCATGCCTGTCTACTTCTACCACCATGCCGAGCTCTGCTGCACACCTGTCTACCTCCACCACCATGCCGAGTCCTGCTGCACACCTGCCTCAAGCTGCCACCACCATGCCAAGTCCTGCTGCATGACTGTCTACCTCCACCACCATGCCGAGTCCTGCTGCACACCAGTCTACCTCCACCACCATGCCGAGTCCTGCTGCACACCAGCCTCAAGTCACCACTCCCACCCTCCCAAAGGAAAAAAAAGCAAACAGAAGGTCAGTACCAGTTTAGCACCGCAAACCAAGAAGAAGACTATGACCAGCAAGTGTACCCCCAAAACTGTCCTACCATGTCCACCCTCACCTTCCAATATGTCTATGTTTTCTAATTTGTCTCTGTCTTCCCACGCTTCCACTTCTAATGTGTCTACTGACTTCCCTGACCTTCCAGACCCAACGCATTTTGTAGGGCCTTCACCTGAAACACTTTCATCATCCACACATGGTAGCCAATCATCCCAGCTCCACACCCCCTATGTCCATATTTCACCCTCCGACATTCCCCAAAGCTAATTTTTTATTGTTAAATAATATTTTGCTTTGTTTGCGCAAGCAATGTGTGTTCTTTGTACCTTTATGTGCCATCTCTGCAAACACACACTTATGCGCCGTCGCCAAAAACACACACATGTGTGTATTGTATTGTTGAGGGAACTTGGAACACGTGTTTCATTAGAAGTTTTTTATTATTTCAGCAAGAAAACATTACAGGAACACTTTAACATTACAGGTCAATTTAAACATTACAGGTAAATTTTACCATTACAGTTAAATTTTAACATTACAGGTACTTTTTAAACAACAAGCAAAAAGGCAGCAAAACTCACCTGCCCAGGTCTTGGAACAAATGCACAACACGGTGCAGTCAGCCATTAAAGCAAGGTGTTAGCTACACAGGTACAAAATACTAAAGCAACAGCCACTCACCACATACCCATTCAGGGAAGGGGTGACTGCCCAGTATGCAATTGCACAATAAAGGCCCACATAGGGTACTGTTCACACAAGGTTAGTGCATAGTGTCTGGTTCACAGCCTATTAGTCACGCCCTTACTATTCGACTAGGCGGGCTGGGCAGCACACTCTCAATGCATAACAGTGTAAATAGCCCTCATGCGAGACCAGACTTGTATGGGCTTGGCTGCACCCTGAAAAACAGTGCAAAAAACACAAAAATTTTTTTGTGAGGTATTGGTTGATATTTTGGCCAAAATACGTAAGCTCGTAACCTGCGCCAAAGGTCCCCATGCTTACTAGTCCCTACACTAAACTATTCAGCAGAGGCCACTAAAAAAGACTCAACGTCTCCAAAAATCCAATTGAAACAACAAGCAAAAAGGCAGCAAAACTCACCTGCCCAGGTCTTGCAACAAATGCACTACAGGGTGCAGCCAGCCCATAAAGCAAGATGTTAGCTACACAGGTGCAAAATACTAGAGCAATAGGCTGTGAACCAGACACTATGCACTAACCTTGTGTGAACGGTACCCTATGTGGGCCTTTATTGTGCAATTGCATGCTGGGCAGTCACCCCCTCCCTGAATGGGTATGTGGTGAGTGGCTGTTGCTCTAGTATTTTGCACCTGTGTAGCTAACATCTTGCTTTATAGGCTGGCTGCACCCCGTAGTGCATTTGTTGCAAGACCTGGGCAGGTGAGTTTTGCTGCCTTTTTGCTTGTTGTTTCAATTGGATTTTTGGAGATGTTGAGTCTTTTTTAGTGGCCTTTGCTGAATAGTTTACAGATACATTTTAGTGGCTTAAACCATTTTGTCTTGCCATGACAGATGTCCATTAGTAGAAACAAAGTAGGCAGCAAATCTATCCCTCATTTGGGCAACTTCCACTGCTGTCCTCAGAGGGTGATTTTGGTAATCAAACAATGTGGTATTATTAGGTTCCTCTAATTCTAAGTTTGGTTGCTCTTTAGCCAGTATGTAGTTGTGCAGAACCACACACGCTTTCACAACCTCATCAATAGTATTAATTTTTAGATTAATGGCTGTTCCCAAAATGCACCATCCAAAGGCACACTCCACAGTTCTTCGTGTCCTTGTCAGTCGGTAGTTAAAAATCATTTTTGTGTGATTTAAGTCCCGACTTGAGTAAGGTTTTAGGAGGTTGGCACACATTTGGAACACTTCATCCCCAACCGCAACCAACTGCATTGGCGGTCCTTCAGTGTTGGGAAGAGATCGTGGCTGTGGAAAATTAAAATCGTTACCTTACAAATGTTGGCCCATGTCAGAGTTTTTAAAAGTCTGTGAGTCATTTCCTCATCCAAATGAACCAATGTCCATGGCAACAAATTGACAGTCAGCATCTGCGATCGCCATGAGAACTATGGAAAAGTATTTTTTATAATTGAAAAACTCAGATCCACTTCCAATTGGTTTCCTAATGCGAATGTGTTTGCCATCCAAAGCCCCCAAAAAGTTAGGAAAATTACAAATGTCCATAAATTTTGAAACACTTTCCAGCCACAGTTCAGTTGTGTTTTGGGTGAGGAATTCTGCACGCAGAACATCACATAAAGCACAGCAGGTGTCTGTAACAATCCCAGAAAGGGTGCACACTCCAATCCGGAATTGGAAATGGAAAGATAATAATGTTTCTCCAGTAGCCAGGAATTTGCAGAACAGAAAATGGAAAAAAAACATTACATAGCTTTTAGAAAAAAAGGAAAAATAATCAGTACAAAGCTTTTAGAAAAAAATGGAAAAGAAATCAGTACATAGCTTTTAGAAAAAATGGAAAAAAAATCAGTGCATGGCTTTTAGAACAATCATATTAATGACAGGTGTTTCTTTTTCAAAATTACGCACCTTAGGGTCACCAACAGACGTTGCAGGAATTGCTCGCTGTGTGTCGTGCCTGGTGATGGATCCTCGCACACGTTGCAGCAAGTCATCAAAGCTCTGTTGCGACATCATCGTGTAGTCGAAAAACTTCTCAGGGTTTGCATGCAGCTCGGTGTACAACGAGTGGTAGGCTCCACAGCTCTCTCGGACTTCAACGATGGGGTGTTGCCAGTAGCGATGACGACATCTTCTCCGTCTTTCTCTTTTTCTGTCTTCATAGCAAGCAACAGCAAAGGCATAAGCAGTTCAAATCCAAATCCAGATTACGATATAAGCTCTCTATGCGAAGATCCATCTTCCAGCAGGATACAACAGCAAAAGATGAGGATTTCATCTGTACAAGGGTCTATATAGAGAATTTCCATGAGACACGCCCATTGGACGTGACTTGTGTCAAGAAAATTCTCCTGGAAAAGCATTGTCCTATCGAACTCATGCGCATAAATAACGCAAACAAATGCCAATGGCGTCATGCGTAAGCTGATGCAAATAAAAAACGCTGCGTTAACATGCGTTTGCATTTGTTTTGACATGCGTTTGCGCATGCAGATGATCACATATACGCAAATGTGAACTTAGCCTTAGTCACGTCTCAGCAAATAGTAAGCAGCGGCTGTAACCGAGCCCTGGCACTGACTGACAGCCGACTCAACAGTGCATCTATACCATGTTCTGTACCTACCTTAGTGGTTTGTGACTTTTTGAACTTGCACACAGAGCAATTGAACACACCGGGCTAAACATAAATGTTTTAGTGCTTCTAGTAGTCAAACAGCACAACAGGCTAGTAGGACTATTGACCTGTAGTGGTAACATACTGCACCATAGCGCCAGGTATAGCAAACAGTTGGGAAGGGACAGTTTTCATATTGTGACTTTTAGGCTGGAGTCACACTACCGTAGAATACGGCCGAGTGCTATGCGAGAAAGCATTGCATAGCACTCAGACCAGTGTTAATCTATGGGGCAGCTAACATCAGTGTTTTTTTCTCAGTCGTATTCAATGTGTGTGTAAAATCACAGCAGGCTGAGATTGTCACCAACACTGGACTGAGACTCGTCAATGCAAGTCTATGGGTGCAAAAAAAAAAATCGCACCGCACTCGGACCATGCGAGTGCTGTACGATTTTTACGCACCGATTGTATTGGGCAGGTGACGAGCAGTGCCTGGTTCTCTTCACACATACCACTTAAAATTATCACCAAAAAGTTCTATCTTTGTCTCATCAGACCAGAGAATCTTAGTTCTCAGTCAGGGAGTCCTTCATGTGTTTTTTAGCAAACTCTATGCAGGCTTTCATATGTCTGGCACTGAGGGGAGGCTTCCGTCAGGCCACTCTGCCATAAAGCCCCAACTGATGGAGGGCTGCAGTGATAGTTGACTTTGTGGAACTTTCTCCCATCTCCCTACTGCATCTGTGGAGCTCAGCCACAGTGATCTTGGGGTTCTTCTTTACCTCTCTCACTAAGGCTCTTCTCCTGCAATTGCTGAATTTGGCTGGACTGCCAGGTCTAGGAAGACTTCTGGTGGTCCCAAACTTCTTCCATTTAAGGATTATGGAGGCCACCGTGCTCTTAGGAACCTTGATTAATGCAGAAATTCTTTTGTAATCTGTGCCTTGCCACAATTCTGTCTCTGAGCTCCTTGGGCAGCTCTTACCTCATGATTCTCATTTGGTCTGACATGCACTGTGAGCTATGAAATCTTATATAAATACAGTAGGTGTGCGCCTTTACAAATCAAGTCCTATCAGTTTAATTAAACACAGCTGGATTCCAATGAAGGAGTAGAACCATCTCAAGGAGAATCACAAGGAAATGTACAGCTTGTGACTTAAATATGAGTGTCTGAGCAAAGGGTCTGAATACTTATGACCATGTGATATTTCAGTTTTTCTTTTTTAATAAATTTGCAAAAATTTCTACATTTCTTTTTTTTTTCAGTCAAGATGGAGTCCAGAGTGTACATTAATGAGAAAAAAATGATCTTTTTTGAATTTACTAAATGGCTGCAATAAAACAGAGTGAAAAATTTAAAGGGGTATGAATACTTTCAGTACTCACTGTATCTATAATATATAATGTACAGTGCTGTGTATATAGTACACATACTGTATACACATTCTGCATAGTACTACTTCTCCTGTCCTGTTAGCCGAGAGGCAACATTGGACTTGGGAGGATCAGTATTGGTGTGCTAATTATTTTCTATCTTTTCAAACTTATGGGCCAATATACTGTAACTTAATCCTGGACAACCTGTTTAAAGGGGTTATCTCAAGTTTAGAAGTTATCCCTTATGCATAGGCTACCAGATAATTACTAGATCGCTTGGGGTCCATTTTCTGGGATCATCGACAAACAAAAGAACTGGGGTTCTGAAGAGCCTCGTGTCAAAGGAGCAATAGTGAATCATTTGCCTTTTCACTTCTTTCACAAATGGTTCTTCTGAGGCTACTTATTTGGGATCAGTGGAGGTGCCAGAAATTGTGTAGTTATCCCCTATGACATGGGTAGGTATTAACTTCCAAGCTAAAGCAAAATTAGTTGAACCTTGCATCTTGATGGTGGTGGTTTGTTATAGAATGTGGGGTTGTGGGGGCTTTGTACCATGGCTGCTTTGTTTTGTCCCCGTTCGGCCT
The DNA here is from genome assembly GCA_009801035.1 of Oophaga pumilio. NCBI lineage: Eukaryota > Metazoa > Chordata > Amphibia > Anura > Dendrobatidae > Oophaga > Oophaga pumilio. Next base: position 22,513 of record VIAB01030873.1, read on the forward strand.
TGGTGCAAAACCTAAATATTGTATCGATTATATACATTCCCTTTTAGACTATTTACTCAACCATCATTAAAAATCTCCAGCAAATCACAATGTATCTTTATGCTAACATACAGAAATGAACGGTGACTGCTTACAATAAATGCTATCATCTTTTAATTGGATACTTTATATTAGTACCCATTTATTGTTTTGTTTTTACTTAATGCATTATGAAGTATATGTGGCATTGTTTCTGGTTGGTATATTGGATATTTTTGTATCAGTGTAAATTTTTCTTATGATCATATCTTGTGTTGTGTGTTGCCTCCTTCTTCGTGGGGCACATTTTTTTAACACTGCTCTGTTCCTTTTTCAATAGACATCTTAATATTTGACTTAGTTTGGTTGTCCACTTCTCTCTTGTAGTTTTTCACTGTAAGGGAGATACTGGTGCACTGCTTACACAGATCCCAATTCTGCCCACTTGTGGGGTCATGAAATTAACAAATTGCTAATCTTTTAAAGGTCTTCCTATACATATGCTGCACATGGTTTGTGGGTAGAGAAATTTCTGACAGATTCCCTTTATGAAATCATTCATGATCAATAGCAGGGCTCATATTAGAGATTGCATACAATATTATCACCTATCACTGCCTATTATTATTATTATTATTTATTTATAAAGCACCATTGATTCCATGGTGCTGTACATGAGAAGGGGTTACATACAAATTACAGATATCACTTACAGTAAACAAACTAACAATGACAGACTGATACAGAGGGGAGAGGACCCTGCCCTTTCGGGCTTACATTCTACAGGATGGTGGGGAAGGAGACAGTAGGTTTGGGGATTGCGGCAGTTCCGGTGTTGGTTGAGGCGGTAGCTCTGGTAGTGGTGAGGAGGTAGGTCATTGCAGGCTGTAAGCTTTCCTGAAAAGGTGAGTTTTCAGGTTCCGTCTGGAGGATCCGAATGTGGTTGATAGTTGGACATGTTGAGGCAAAGAATTCCAGAGGATGGGTGATGTTTTGGAGAAGTCTTGTAGGCGGTTGAGTGAGGAGCGAATAAGTGTGGAGGAGAGAAGGAGGTCTTGGGAGGACCAGAGATTACATGAGGGAAGGTATCGGGAGATTAGTTCAGAGACATATGGAGGAGACAGGTTATTGATGGCTTTGTAGGTCAGTATTAGTAATTTGAACTGGATTCACTGAGGGAATGGGAGCCAATGAAGAGATTTGCAGAGGGGAGGAGCGGAGGAGTAGCGAGGAGAGAGATGAATTAGTCAGACAGAACAGTTAAGTATGGACTGGAGAGGGGCGAGGGTGTTAGCAGGGAAGTAACAGAAAAGGATGTTGCAGTAGTCGAGGTGGGAGAAGATGAGGGCATGCACAAGCATTTTAGTAGATTGAGGGTTGAGGAAAGGACGGATTCTGGAAATATTTTTGAGCTGGAGGCGACAGGAGGTAGAAAGAGCTTGAACGTGCGGTTTGCAGGACAGGGCAGAGTCGAGGGTTACTCCGAGGCAGCGGACTTCCAGTACGGGGGAAAGCGTGATATCGTTAATTGCGATAGATAGGTCAGTTAAGGAAGATCTGTGAGATAGGGGAAATATGATGAGTTCAGATTAGTCCACATTGAGTTTGAGGAAGCGAGAGGAGAAGAAGGAGGATATAGCTGATAGACACTCCAGGATTCTGTACAGCAGAGAGGTGACGTCTGGACCAGAGAGGTAGAACTGAGTATCATCAGCATAAAGGTGGTTCTGGAATCCGTGGGACTTTATGAGTTGCCCCAGGCTAAGTGTATAGATTGAGAAGAGTAGGGTTCCTAGAACAGAGCCTTGGGGGACTCTAACAGAGAGAGGATGGGATAAGGAGGTAATGAGGGAGTGGGAGATGCTGAATGTGTGGTTGGAAAGTTATGAGATCCAGGATAGGGCGAGGACAGGTCTACTGTAGAAGGAGGAGTATAGAGTATAGTCCATTAGCTTTGGCTGTAAGTAGGTCGTTACTAATTTTGGTCAGGGCTGTCTCAGTGGAGGGATGGGGGCGGAAACCAGAATGTAGATTGTTAAAGAGCAAGTTAGCTGAAAGGTGGGAGGAAAGTTCAGCATGGACGTGCTGCTCCAGGAGTTTGGAAGCGAATGGGAGCAGTGATATTAGGTGATAGCTGGACATAGTGGTTGGGTCGAGGGTTAGCTTTTTAAGGATAGACGTGATTGTGGCATGTTTGAAAGCAGAAGGGAAGGTACCGGAAGTTAGTGATAGGTTGAAGAGGTGGGTTAGGGATTGGATTATAGTTGTGTTGAGGTTGGGGAGGAGGTGGGATGGGTTGGGGTTGAGTGCACAGGGTGTGAGGCGATATGGAGAGGAGACAATTAAGCTTCCCTTCAGTGATGTTGGAGAGG
>VIAB01030877.1:11491-31383 GCA_009801035.1 Oophaga pumilio
CTGGTCATTAATGTGCAAACCACCCTCGGGGGTAAAGGGGTTAAGGAGCATAACATCTAAATTTACCTTGCCAGTAAGGTTAAGGCTTACCATGCTGGCACTCATTTAATCATATGCTACATTAATTGTCAGATCAGTTCCTCCCGAGCTCTTTCCATTCCACACTATAACCTGAATATATTTATTTTGCACTGTTTCTTTTTATAGTGAAGATGTTAATGAGGAAATTCAGCAGATTTCAAAGTTCTCAAAATTTCAATGATTCATGACCCAAGCCTGAAAATACGCCTGTAAATGAGTTCAGAAATGGAAAAATGCAGCACAAAACCTGAACTATAGGAGAACGTCTAGAATATACAGAATTACAGCATTCATATTCTGCATTTAGCACAAATGAGAGGTACACGGAGAATGCATGGAGTCCCTATGGCTCTTTTTGACATAAAGGCTCATATTTCAGACACATTTTAACCTAAGGGCAAAGCTATTATGGGAAACATGCCTTGGTAATATGATATCGATGGAAAGTGCCACATCTTTAGTGATAGATTTTGCCTGGATCCAACAAAAATACATTTTGTATGCCATGGTATTAAATTACATGTAGACCTGCCTCAGCCAACTAATTAGATAAGTGGGCATTTCTGATGTGTTGAGACCAGTAGGCAATTAGTAGATAAGAGACCAGTAGGTACTTGGCTGAAAGTCAACTGTTTTAGAAGGATCGTTGACATAACTTTTTTTGTTATAATTTTTTAGAACCCCTTTTCTTTCTTTCTTTCTTTCTTTCTTTCTTTCTTTCTTTCTTTCTTTCTTTCTTTCTTTCTTTCTTTCTTTCTTTCTTTCTTTCTTCCTTTTCTTTTTTTCTCTCTCTTTCATTTCTTTCATTCTTTCTTACTCTCTTTCTCGCTCTCTTTCTTTGTTTCTCTCTCTTTCTCTTTATTTTCTTTCTTTCTCTTTTTCTATTCTTTCATTCTTTCTTTCTCTCTTTCTTTTTTTCTCTCTTTCTTTTTTTTCTCTCTCTCTTTCTCTCTTTAATTTCTTTCTCTTTCTCTCTCTCTTTATTTTCTCTTTCTTTCTTCCTTTCTTTCTTTGTCTCTTTCTTTCTCTCTATTTCTTTTCTTTCTTTCTTTCTATCCTTCTTTCTCTCTTTCTTTCTCTCTTTCTTTTCTTTCACTCTTTTCTTTCACTCTTTCTTTTTTCTTTCTCTCGTTCTTTCTTTTCTTTTTCTCTTTCTTTTCTTTCACTCTTTCTTTTCTTTCACTCTTTCTTTCAATCTTTCTTTTCTTTCACTCTTTCTTTCTTTCTTTTTCCCTTTCTTTCGTTCTCTCTTTCTTTCTTTCTTTCTTTCTTTCTTTGTAACTTTCTTTCTTTTTTTTAATCCATTGTACAATTCCTTTAATATCCAAGCCGCAGGCTTCGGTCCTGAAAACCATACATTTAAGCCACTACTTAATCAATCAAATAAAATGTTTTTAAAAAAGTAAGATCCTTTGTTCTGAATTATAATTTTTGTATTTGAAATGAGCGGGGATTTATTTTTTTTAAATTCTTTAATAAAGACACCATCCGAAACAATAAGAGAAAAAAATGGTTTTCTGCTCGGAGAAGTTGCTTCATTAAAGTGGATTGGAAGCTTTATTTCGTTGTTTTCCCTCTTTCTCTGTTTACTTTTATGTATTGTGCAATTATTCTAGAATTTAATTTGCATTTTTTGCGTTTTTAATAATTACTAATTCTTACAAAGCACTTTGCATAATTGAAATTAAAGTCACATTAAGACCCTTTTCATATAATTTAATTTTGTTAGCAGAGGAACATGGAGATAATGACTTGTCTCAAAGCACAAATGACTGACATTGTTTTTCAAAATAAGTTCTTTTCCAAATTTTGCTCATTCCTAATTGAATCCTTGTTTACTTGCGACGCAAAACAGTAGCAGCAGAAATAACTTATTCCATTTATTATTCTTACTTGTTATGGCAAAATAATTACCGCTGTGTTCCTGTGACATGTCATGCATTTACATGGATTAGTCAACTTTCCCGAATAAACTTTTTGTTAGTCTCTTGTGACCTAATAGAGATAATAAATAAGAAGAAAATGAATGACTCAAATGTATTGTTTCCTGCCACATCGGTGTTAAATGATACTTTCACCTTGATGATACCCACAGGTCGGGTAATCTTTTAAATAACTGTCACAACCTTTGAGTGCCAAATCTCATGCAGGTTCATGCTGCGCTTCGGATGATGCAGGCAAAAAGTGAGGTCAAAAGTAGATAAAAACCATTTAGTTGTATAGTAGTTAAAGTACACCTGTAGTTTCAGATGACATTTCAGGATAAGGTAACAGAGAGTTAATTCACTAAGGATAGTCAATTATTTAAGGAATTCAAATCTTCTGGGTAGGATAAGTGTATGTTGGAGGCCCCAAAGCAGATATTGAGTCATATCTGCTTTGGGGCCTCCAATATACACTTATCCTACCCAGAAGATTTGAATTCCTTAAATAATTGACTATCCTTAGTGAATTAACTCTCTCTCCTCAGGAAGCTTTGCACTGAGGAGGGGAAACACCCCGAAACAAGCGCCTGCAAATTGAGATTCTGGATTGGCTTATATCTCAGGTCATATGGCAAGGGTCATTAAAGGAGGGATATTGACTTTTAGGATTAATATTTCCAATAGAACGCACTACAGTTCACGTCTTCTCCCTCTCCAAAGAGACAATTTGTATCAGTGTAGGAATGAATGTGGTCCCTGTGCCATTGACAGCTTTAGCACTTTGGTAAAAGGTGCATCACTGCTATACTTATCTCCATTTCAATAGCAAAAAAGCATGATTATGCCCCATCTTCAGAATGCCATCAAATGCAAAGAATCACCTTCAAATATACAAGCTTGGTCAGGATTTGCATAAACCAAACCCATTTTTACCACGGTATATGGGATTGTCCCTATAAAATTGCGACTATTTGCAAATTTGCATTAAGCATTACTAGGAGCAATTTCTGGGATCTAAGAGGTAACGTTTCTCCTTGTGGAGAGTTACAAGCCAGGCTTGGTTTATCAGAGTGAGAAGACTTATATGCCACGCATGCTCCTCTGGAAAATTAAATATTCAAATTCTGTCTTCTGAGAGGAAAGGGAATAGAACCCTAGTACCACATGTTGGAAGTCTCAATCCTAAAAGTCAATATTGACCCTTTAACGAGCCTTGCCATATGACTTTGGATAAGAGCAAACCACAAGCTTTTATGCTTTTTTAATCAAAATAGCGTTAACTAAGTATCCTCTGTTATTTACATGTACCATTACTGTCTACTTATTTATTTGCTTTACGGTACATGACAATTTTTTCTTTTTCTTAAGTTTTGTCTATGAAATGGCCACAGTTTGAACATTTTCTTACAGTTTACACGTATACCAACTTATAGTCTGGCTCAGTTTTTTTTCTTTAAATTGCAGAACATTGCATCAGCCACAGTAAAGAAGACAAACATGATCTTAGGTGGGTCCTCATGGGCTTCCCTAAAATGCTTTGTAGCAGGGCAAACTGCCAGGCTCAAAATTTTTTCCTGAAAAATTTGATTTGCAGCAAATGGATACACAGTGGATTGCAGGTACTTTAATTGCCCACAAAATCTCTCTCTGAAGTCTCTGAAGATTGTGAAAAAACCCTTTCAAGCGGTTAAAAAAGGACTCTGTCATCACAGAATGACTGTTCAAACCAAGATTTGGCGCTCGGAGCACCCTTGGCATGGCCAAACATTTGAGTGCATCTTTCCTCAAGTTTGTTTTCCATCTATCTCCAACCCCCCTTTTTGATTGACAGCTTTGGTTTTATACAGGCAAAGAAGGCGAAAATAGATGGAAAACAAGCAGGTGGGAAGGTGCACTTAAATGTTTAGCCGTTCCAAGAGTGCACCGATCACCTGTACTTGGTTTCAACAGTTGTTCTCAGCTGATAGATTCCCTTTAATGCAAATACAGCCGTAGTAATCTCAAAGTGACCTCATCATGGAAACGAATAGCAACCTTTCAGTTTCCAGCAGCCCATTTAGTAACACAATGCATGAACAGGCTTTTCTTTTCTTTTTAAATTAAAGCAAGTCCACAATTCTCCTCTTGATATCTTGGATGATTTCTTTAGACTTTACCATGATGCTGCACAAAGAAGCAGTGTGTTTCAGCTGTGCATTAAAATACATCCACAAGTGTGTCTTTAATTAATTTAGATGTTGCCAAAAAAAAACAGAAGCTTCCAAACACATGACATCATCATATGGGCAGTCCAGAATTATTTAAAGGCATAGCAATCTTAGTGTATGTAAACTTCTCACTTTGCAGTAAGTAATAGAAATGCTTTAAAACATTCTCTCTATCTCGTTATTCTGGCATTTTTCAAATATTAATAATTATGGTAATCCTAATTGACCTAAAACAGGTAAGGTTTATTTTGATTTCATGTTAGATATTGAGAAAAACATGCATATGTGTCTTTTTATATTGTGGATAGAAACTTCTGGTTTCAACTGTAGGTACGGTGGGTACAGCTGTAAAATTGGACTAACAAAACAAGTGTGTAAAAAGCAGACAGGCAGAGTTAAATGGGTACATTTATTGTTGTTGTTTTTTTTTACAAAATTCAACCCCATTCCTAAAAATGACATTATAAGGAATAACAAGGTGACTCTTTTGATGTGGCGTGCACGAACGTAAAATTAGATGAGTAAAATAGATGTAAAAAAAAATAGCTTGTGGCATGCTCACCTTGTGAGAAGGGCTGTCACAGTGAAATGTCTGAATTTTGTGATATTTTCTTTTGCATTTCTAAAAAAAACATTAATTTTGCCTTCATAAAAATGAATGCACAAGAAATGCAAAAAGCACAGTCGCTTGTGCCAAGCGAGCACATCGTGTCTGAAATTGATTTCATTTTTTTCTAACTTGGTTGGTATATTTATACAGTAATTTCCAATGCTATATATTCTTCCGCTAGCTGTTGTACTGTATACAGAATGTGACACTACTGAATTTATATAATACCCATTTCTGATAGGTTTGTCATGAGCTTCATTTTGTGCATTACCCCCCCACCATTTTAATGTATATATTTTAATAATTTTACATGTATTTATAAAGTTATATTTATTTTAGCTATACATATATTCTCTATGGTGGTTACTGACTCCCTTCTATAGGACTAATATTCCCCATCGTAGCATACTGTCCCTCATTTTGGGCCCCTTCTGGTATACTGTCCCCATTCTGGTATAATGACCCCCATCCTGGGCCCTTTCCTGGTATATTGTCCCCATTCTTGTATAATGACCCCCATCCTGGGCCCTTTCCTGGTATATTGTCCCCCATCATGGTCCCCATTCTGGTATATTGATCCCCATCTTGGGCACCTTCCTGGTATACTGTCCCCCATCCTGGTCCACATTCTGGTATAATGTCCCCCATCCTGGTCTACTTCCTGGTACAATGTTCTACTGCTCTTTCCCAAAACATTAAAGTGAACCTGACAACATAGCCATACATTTTTGACTATTTAATGCTGCTGCATTTCTGAGAAAAACATACTTTTAATAGCCGCCAGGGACCAAGCCGAGTGAGTGACTAATCGTACAGGTGGGTTTCTGGAGGCTTCTCCCTGCCAGCTGACAGTAACTGGCATGCCTCTGCCTATACGCACAAGTAGACAGAGATCATCATAGAATCATAGTCATAAAATGTTAGGGGTGGGAGGGACCTCCAGGGTCATCTGGTCCAACTCCCTGCTTAATGCAGGATTCACTAAACCATCAAGATTTGTCAGTCACAGTCAGTGGGCGGAGAGAGGGGGACCCGTCTTTACATGGCTGTGATTATACTGCCAGTGGTTAATACATGCTGCCCATGGTTTGGTCTGCATGTATCACCTATCAGGTTCCCTTTAAAGGAAAAAGAAAAAACAATTCTTCTTACCTTCCTCTGCTCCTATGATGTGTGGCGTCTTCTCCTGCAGCTAACTTCAGTGAAGCCTTTTACGCATGCGCGGCATCTATTGGGCCCTTTGCTGTGTGTAAGTGCCATGTGCATCTTTATCGTTACTATGGTAACCCCCTGGCTCGTTGAGCTGCGCGTGCGCAGTTGTTACTTCTGTACTCCATGATGTGGTTCACAAGTGCACTTTTATTTACACGTCTCTATAGTAACCTTCTGGCTATTTGAGCCGCGCATGCGCAGTTGTTATCTTCATACGCCATCATGTGGGCACACACGTGTGCCTCTATATACGCCGTTTCTATGGTAACCTCTTGGTTTTTTGAACTGCGCATGCGCAGCTGTTATTTCCGGATGTCGCTTCTAGTACTGGTTTAGGTCATGTGGCAGGTACTTAACATTATTCATAGACCTATATAATACACCTACTTTGGTAATTTACCCACTTTTTCCCCTGAGTAAGGCACGCTTTGGGTTGGCGATACACGTGGGGCTCTCCACCTCCTTTAACATCATGCTGGTTACAGGATTTATTTTGTTTTATCTGGGACTCTCTGTTTTCTAAATAGCTTTGCTATCTTCATATTGTTATTATCTTTTGCCCCAAACCACGTTGTAGGCTTATGGCTCTATTTTGCGCTGAGTATCGATGAGATACCTTGTTTTGTGAATAGACTTCCATTTTCATATTGCTAATATTCTTTGCTCAAAATTACTTGTTATAATTTTTTTGTTTTTTTCATTTTTTGTTTTTGCGTTGTTTTTTTCATAAATCAAGGGGGCTCATTACTCATTAGTTTTTCTATTGAGTTTTTTATTCAGTTCTTTTGTATATGCCAAGATTCAAATCATTATTGGTCACTATATATTTAGTGACTTCATGTGCTAGAGCACGTTTACTGCAAGGGGGAACACAATCATTAATACATATGGATGTTACCGTAATATTGGATGGTTGGATTTATCATTCATGATTTTGACCTTGTCTGGTTATTACTGTATTTTTTATTTATTTTCTGTTATTTATTTTTTGTTTTTAATTTTATATCATGAGAGTCAATACACTTTTATTGCTTTTCTACTGTTTTTATATTTAGTTATTGTATTTTTTTTGGGCCATGCTATTGGTCATTACATATTCAGTGTTTTCATATATTGGGGCATGGTTTGCTGCTTAATATGTGTTAATCATTTTGACAACTGTCCATTAGCATTATATATTTCATATATTTACTTTTCATGGTTTGGGTATCAATAGCTATGAAATAAGTTTCATTTTTTGCTTGGAGTTTAGAATCAGTGTATTTTTCATCAAAAAGTTTTTCTTCCTGTATTGTTAATCAAAGCATTGGAGGAGTTTATTTCGGGTCCTTAGGTGGACCTATAGTGGGATTTTCATGTCCTAATTTTGGCCTCTTTTAAGTGTTTTTAATTGTTGTTGTCTTTGTTTGGTGTTTTTTGATATATAATAAAATTGATATTAATACATTATGAGCCCTGGAGCGACTTATTTTTGCTAACTTAGAGGTAGATCATGGCCATTATACACACTGCTTCTCTTTTCACTTTATAAAGTCAGTGTGCCGGCACCAGCATTACTGCCATGAGCCGCTCACGGAAGGCACGCCGACGTCAGCTGCCCAATTTTGATTGGCCGGCAGAGTAATTGCAGTGCAGCGACCTGGCGTGTCTCTGCACAGCAATACACTACAGCTGACTGGATCCTTGCGCCAGTAGGCCCCCAGCAGGTGCAGTCGGACCCCGTGATTGTTACACCTCTGATACCTAGATCTCATTCCCATTAAGAACCTGTAGTCAATAATCAAAAAGTGAGAGGACAAAAACACAGAAACTGTGATAAACTCCAAGAACCGATTAGACAAGAAAGGACGGCTATCAGTCAGGATTTGGCCCAAAAACTGATATCCAGCTGCAAGGATGAAGGCAAGAAGTCTTGAAAAATATGTGTAAAAACGTATAAAATGCTGAAACTTGGATTGCAGTAACCCAAAAAATCTGAGAAAAACATATCTAAAAACACTGAAGCTGCAAACTTTGTGGAAAGCAAAATTTATCTCAAACTCAAAATTTTTGACCACGACTGTATTTAGGATGTTTGCTCGGCTGGTGTTGATTTTATACAATTCTGTTCACTTGCCCTTTAATAGCGCTGCTGAGTGTGACGCTGTCGCCCTTGTTTGTAGACGCTACCTCTTTCCAATCTCTCACCACTTACAGTTCTCATATATAAGAAATGGACAGATGTTTTGTTAAAAGTCACAGCAAGCAGTTAATGAAGCTAAGATAGTAATTGTTAATTTGTTGAATTAAGCTATGCAGTGCGCACGTGAGGATGTTATTTTTGGATTCGGGTGTGTAGGGGGGATAGAAAAGTTTTGGTTGAGCCAAAAATAATGGAACAATGAATTCCTACCACTATCAAAGGATGATATTAAATTGTGAGATAACATAAATTTCAGTATCCAATATATAAATCATATTTAATTGCAGCTCCTCCCTTGTTGGCAAGATAATTCCCAAATGTGAAGTATATCATGTCAGGTATGTAGTTTCATCGCCATTTTACCTTTTTGTGTATTTTATTAGTTTTTACTCTCAATAGTTTTCCAGTATCTTCTGCTGATATTTAGAAAATGGATCATTTATTTTTAGGGTTTGTTCACATGCTGCATTTTTGCAGCAATTTTTCAGTGCGTTTTTCAACACTAAAAAATGTTTCAATTTACTGTATGAGCTAAACAAATGAGATTTTTCATAAATCTCATGCATATGCCGCTTAATTTTGCTCTTCGGTTTTGAAACATCAAAGTGTTTTTTTCAAATCTACAGCTTGTCAATACTTTCAGCGTTTTTTTAGTGATTTTCACCCATTCAATTGTATGAGGAAAAATATAACAAAAGTAAAAACTCAAAGATGCAAATAAAATCTCATTAAAAAATGAGTCAAATATTTGCATATTTTATGCAGCATTTTTCCTGCCAGTACTCTGGTTTTTGGTGCAGAAAAATTTGCTTCTAAGTCTTATAGCGAAATAAGTCTTTATGGCATTAAAAGGAACTAAAGTGCTATTTACTTTCAGATATATTTAAATCATGAAGACCGATAGGACTAGCCCTAGTTGGAGAATTCATGCTCAGAAGGAACAATCAAAGTAAGTTCTATGCATGACAACCTTCGGCACTGAATATTAGGCAATTTGATATCAAAATTGTTGCTATATTGAGAAATCCACCGACTATGTGAAGTAACAGATAAGTGATCCCAACATTTCAGCCAGAGGCCTTTATCAAGGAATTCTGCAATTGTCTCTGCCGGGGAGTGGAGCGTCCATCTATGGCACGGTGTGATGTGATTGGGCCACAGATGGATGCTTCACTCACCGACAGAGCCAAATACAGATTTCCTTGATAAAGGACTCTGGCCCAAACATTGGGATCACTTATTTGTTACTTCATAGAATCATAGAATGTTAGAGTTGGAAGGGAGGTCAAGGTTCGTTGTGTCCAACCCCCTGCTCAATGCAGGATTCACTAAACCATCTCAGACAGATGTCTGTCCAGCCTCTGTTTGAAGACTTCCATTGAAGGAGAACTCACCACCTCTCGTGGCAGCCTGTTCCACTCATTGATCACCCTCAATGTCAAAAAGTTTTTTTCTAATATCTAATCTGTATCTTCTCCCTTTCAGGTTCATCCCTTTGCTTCTCGCGTTTCCATGTGCAAATGAGAATAAGGATGATCCTTCTACATTGTACCATCCTTTCAGATATTTGTAGACAGCTATTAAGTCTCCTCTTAACCTTTTTTTTTACAAGCTAAACATTCAAAGATCATTTAACTGTTCCGCGTAGGACATACTTTGCAGTTTGCTCATCATCCTGGTAGCACTTCTCTGAACTTGCTCCAGTTTTTCAAGGTCTTTTTTTAAAATGTGATGCACAGAACTGGACATAGTATTCCAGATGTGGTCTGACCAAGGAGGAGTAGAGGGGGATAATTACTTTATGTTAACTAGGCTCTATGCTTCTCTTAATTCATCGTTGAACTGTGTTTGCCTTTTTTGCTGCTGAATCACACTGTTGACTCATGTGCAGTCTGTGATCTATTAGTATACCCAAGTCTTTTTCACACGTGCTGTTACTTAGTTCTATTCCTCCCATTCTGTAGATGTAATTTTCATTTTTCTTTGCCAGATGTAGAATTTTGCATTTCTCCCTGTTAAATATTATTCTGTTAGTCGCTGCCTATTCCATTATTTGTTACTTCACATAGTCAGATGATATCTCACTGATACAACAATTCTGATATCAAATTGCCTCATTTTTGGTGCCGGAGGTTGTCTTGCATAGCATTTAAATCATGCCTGACTGACTTAAAGGGAGTCTCTTAGTAGGATTGACCCTCCTAAGCCAACTATATTAGCATGTTTGTCATAGAAAGTTGGATTAAATGATACCTTGATATATACGATCTGATGTCTTATTCAAGAAAAATTTTCTCATATGCAAATTATTTTAATTAGAAGGGACATTACCAGTGTGAGACAAGTAATAACCAACTCTTTGCTCTTATAATCACAGACACCTGTGAAGTGAGATCAGAACTAACACAGCAGAGATAACATGGCACAGCAGAGCTAATGCAGTTCAGCAGAAGTGAAGTTTGTCGTATTACAAATATATTTGTAGGTGTCGTCTCACAGTGCTTTTACCTCTATGACACGGGCAACCAGCCAGTGTGTAGTGCAGCGCAGTGGACCTGACAGCACTGCAGACTTGATTGCAATGAGACAAGTTTCAACTTTGCTGTTCTGTATTGGATAGAATCATGCACAGCTCTGCAGTACTGTTGACAGCACTATGGGGTGACAACTGAAGACAGAAATATGTTTATAATGAGACAAAGTTCACTTCTTTATTGTGCTGTACTGTTAGTTTTGATCTCACTGCGGAACTGTTTGTGATTATGAGAACAAAGAGTCAGTCATTACTTGGTTCACACTGGTAACGTCCCCTTTGATTTATAAGAAGCTCTTGAGACAGATTCTCAGGGAGATCTTTTTCCATTCCATAGATCTTAACAGCTAATGTACATATCAAAAAACTGTGCATTTCTCCAGAAAAAGTCATCTGGTCAAGTTATTATTTTATACAACTTTCTAGAATTTCCATGCCCATGTTCACGATTTAGGAGGGTTGATCCTACTGGCAGATTCCATTTAATTGAGCAGCAGCTACAGGGAGAAAATTAAGTTTCAGTCTCCCTACAATTGCTCACTTCAAGTCATTGGGGTGAAGTAGGGAGTGGTTACTGACACCACTCACTGTACTGTGATCACTCTGTAATCTCTCCCTGGTACATTGATTGACAGCCTTATCTGCAGTGTGTGTGCAGTGTGTATGCAGAGTGGGCTGACAATCAATATGCCAGGCACACTTTCCCTCCACTTCCCCAATGACTGAAAGTTATCGGCACCAGGAAGGCTAAAACTTCATTTTCTCCCTGTAGCTGCTGCTCCATGAAGCCAGTCAGTCATGGTTTAGACACAATTTATCAACTAATTGGCACTATATTGGCAGGTAAATAGTGTTTCTGGAGATGACATGTGTCCTTTAACCGCTTCACCCCTTTTTTGTTTTTGTTTTTTCCTTCCTTTCTTCCAAGAGTCATAACCTTTATATTTTTCCATCAATATGGCCGTATGAGTTTCTAATTTTTGCCGGATGAGTTGTACTTTTGAATGACACCATCGATTTTACCAAAAAAACATAATTCTGGAGTTTTGATTTCTTTTCTTGGTTTATTTTTTTTTAATTGTTTAATTTTCAATGCCGCAAAAGGGGGTGATTTGAACTTTTGTGTGTTTTTAATTTTTAAAATATTTTCTTAAAACTTTTTTTTTTTTACATTATTCAATAATCCCTTTAGGACGCTTGAAGCTGTGATCATCCAATTGCCTGTGCTACACATAGCAGGACTTCAGTACTGCAATGTATAGCAATGATCGCAAATGCCTATGAATGCCAGCCACAAACCAGCGTTCACAAGAGTTTCATAATGACAGGCACAGGGTTCTTCTGCATACCTTCAGCTGTCATGACAACCCATCGGCGCCTCGCTATTAAGTGACAGGGGCACTGATGGTTGAGACTTGTGACATGCTTCTGGCTAGCATACATTAGTTGTCACTGTCAGTGAAAGACTGCTGCATTTTACTTGTTAATAGCTGAGGGTGGATCTCGGATCCACCCACAGTTCTTAGAGGCACTTGATGGCTGGTTAAATCAGAATAAAAGTGTACTGTATGTAGTATAAGGTCAACAAAGCTCAAAACCATCAAAAAAACATAAAAGTTATCAATTTTATTAGATATGTTTAAAAATGGAACTTAATCCAAAACATACAAATGCAACATATATAAATAACTGTCATACCGGCTTTGGACTCTGTTCACACTGGGGAGTCTGTTGTGGAGTCTTAGGCCGGCGTCACACTGGCGAGTGTGATGCGAGTAAGTCGCACGACTTCCTCACATCAACACCCGGCACGGCCGCCCGCTCTCGGACCCGAGTGTGCGGCTGCATGTATTTCTATGCAGCCGCACATTCGGGTCCGAGAGCGGGCAACCGTGCCGGGTGTTGATGCGAGAAAGTCGTGCGACTTACTTGCATCACAATCGCCAGTGTGACGCCGGCCTTAGACCTTCCTGTTGCTGAGCCTGAGTTTGGGCGTCAGCGGTGGTTTGTTCACTGATGTTCAGCTTGGAAGAAGTTTAACTTTTTGATTAGTGACTGAAACTGCTGTTAATGCCTTCTCCCTTCAAGTTTGGCTCAGAACATATCTGGATGTCGACTATAGCATTTGCGTGCCTCTTGCTTACTGGTCCTGTTTTGAAGTAGCTGTTGATACTCAAATCTCAATTTGGAGTTTGGTGAAGTATACTTTGTTTGCTCATTTCCCAACTTTGTATTGTGTTGTCCCCTACACATACATTGTGTCATCCTGATAGTTTGCGTTGTGGTGCAGTTTTCGTTATCCCTGTCAATCTTTATCTGTGATTTCCCTTACGGTTCACCTCCTGGGGAGGAGGTTGGTGGTTAACTCAGGGCTGGCCAGGAGAAAGGGACAGGTCAGTGACTCGGACCTCCCTACCATCAAGGGTACCCCCGAGTTATGGAAAGACAGTGCACCCCTAGCCTGAGGGGCAGTACCGGGCCCAGGTTCCTTATCTCCTGTTTTGCCATCGCTCCCCGTGACAATAACACACCATGAAAAATGCCCTAGGTTGCCCTATCTTCTGGGTCTACATAACAGTGAATGTTGGCACCCTAAATGATATGAGAAATGGTGCCCCATCAGCCATCAAGTGTGGGGGAAGATGCTCAGTGCCAGAGCAAGCATCAAAGGCAGGGACACAGATGAAGATGTAAAAATATGTCATCGTTCGTGAAGGGATTAAAATGGTTGTCTGCCGTCTGGTCTAAAATGAAAAGTCTGCAACTACTCTGAATTCTGCCAGCACACGCACTGTGCACTGTGAGAACTTGCCGATTTCTGTCCCGGTACGGCAGTCAGGTATGCGACATGCATACTCTCGGGCAGAACCCGTCTAATGGGGGCGTCCTCATTCCATACACTTGTATTTTCAAGGGCATACCCATTAGATGGCTGCACCAACTAGATGGGACACAGCCTCGAATAATACCCTAGATAGGTTCGGGCCGGTAGTATGCATATTGTATACTTGACCGCCATTCCTGGGGAAGAGACAGTGCACTGTACTTGCACTGGGAGGATTCACAGGTCTGAGAGTCGCACAAAGTGACTGCAGGCTTTTAATTTCAGACTGGACAACCACTTTCATGCAAATTGAGAATTTCCTGATATCATTAATGCAGTTATAAAAGTTTTCACTTTACATAGATTTATATATAGGTTGACAATTCATGGTGTAGTAAACTGTAAAGCAAAGGAATAAAAAAAACAATCTAGCAAGGATCCTAAAAGGACAAGGAGGCAGTAGGAAGAGAGCATATAATTATACATAAAAGCTGAATTTACTAACTACCAAAGCTTACAGATGTGTCTGCCCTTACTTTTCCTCAAAATGAATTTAGTACTATAGTTTCATACACATATTCAATGTACCACAACATGTTAGAAAAATCCACACAGCTCCAATATGGCAGGGATGGCGCCGGAATGGGTGGTAATTAATATGAAGTGTTTTTGTTTTGTGATTTGCAGTAAAACTACTGAGAAGGGGTTGCACAATAGTGGCAACCCATTTAAAAGAGTTGTTCAGTTTAGAAAATGACCGTAAGGCATTTATCTGGTAATTTTGGGCAGTGGCATTGTATTCAATTGATAGAATTTGATGACGGTGCTTTTTATGTTTTATGTACAATGGGGGAACCACAGAAAATAACGTAGCTCCTTGTAGTTTGCAATTTAGCGTAACGGAGGTCTACTTTCTTGAAGGCCACTTGGCATAACCTATGTTTGAATGCATGAAACTTTATTTCTAAGTGTAAAAAGCAGAGGACTGGCAAATGGCAGGGCAAGCTTGGCTTGGTAATTGCAATTCCGAGTATTAACTATCCTCAGCATGACGGCCTCTCTGTAGTTGTAAAACATTAAACAGATAAAAGCCCAGAGAAAAAAGGAAGTGTACTACATGGTGTCCTGCTGACACACTGACATTGAAACATAAAGGATAGATGATGAAACATGGAACTGTGAGGTTGCCGCTTCAGCACCGATTGATGCGGTGACCATGAGTGACATTACAAGAGGACAGCGAAGGAGAGGTCATAAGAACACACATCCATACTACAGTCATACCACATAGCCTGAATCTACTTAAAGTCAGGCACATTGGCCCAGCTCTGTTAAATAAGTCATAGCTCTCTCTTTACTGAAACATTCTTTCCTCGATAGCCTTTTGACTGGAAATTTCAATCCATGAATTTTCATACAGTCTATGATTCTTGCTCGATCTGCAGAAAGTAGGAAATACTGATTGTAGTTGGATTGTAAAATTAAGTAGATGGATGCTATAATGGGTTGCAATACAGAGTTCAGTGACTTTATGCATTGCATTCTCCTACCATGCCGCCTAAGTTACAAGCCAGTACATTTCTGATTTGCTAGATCTGCCTCATCTTAACATGCTTCAATGTTTTTATGACATGAAAGTGCAAAGTGGCGTAACTAGAGTCCGATCCAAAATGAGGATTGGGTCCCCATCAGCATGTTCGTCAGATGTATGGGCCCTTGTAACCTTTCAACCTTTCAGTTTCTCTCATGTAGGAATGTCCCCCATCCTGTAATAATGTCCCTCACCGTTGCCCCTTTATGAAATAATATTCTACATCCAGGCCACTTCCTATAATAATGTTCCCTATCCTGGGCTCCTTCCAGATATAATGTCCTCTATCCTGGACCTTTTCCTGGTACAATGTCCCCATTCAGGGCCCCCTCCAGTACTAATGTCCCCCATTCTGGTATAATGTCTTGGATGCACATCACACTCTCTGCTGCCGCAATTGATATGCCCCTGAAAGTGCCAAAGAGTAACGACAACTCAATTAAAAAGTGGCAAACCCTAAATTATGTGGCAAGTATTCATCTTTTCAATGTTGCGTCACTCAAAATTGATGTACAAACTGCTTTTGTAAGTGACATCAGTGCAATAACTCTGCTGTCACCGTCATGAAATGGGTTCTCAATGTTTTGCACACAAAACCACCATACACATTGTCAACCGTCAGCAGCAGTAGAGAAAAGCTTGTCATGTCTGGACTCTAGAGCAGTCGCAACCAGAAGTGATAAATTATGTCGCGTTATCTGATAGTCTGAAGGATAAATCTAGGTTTGGAAGATGCTTGAAAACGATTGATGAACAAATCTTCTGTAATTTGCAATAATTTGTCTGGGAAATTGAATGTGCCTTATTATGCTTTATATTCTAGACAGACCCCAGAGCATAATAAACATAGGGTGAAAAAACACACACTCACTTTGCTGCTCACCTGTCCCGAACAATTTTAGGTGGAGTTCCTTACAGCCTCTAATTTAGTTTTCTGGAACACACAATGTCCTCTTCCTCTACCTTTTCTCGACAACAGGGATCCACCAAGTAGGCTTCTGGAGTCATGAATGATGCATGAACTTGGACTCTGGTGATACACATCAAGATTCAGTAATGGAACGCTTCACTGCAGAGTGATAATGGAAGACGAGGATGTCACCTATGATTCCAACTTTGAAGAGGGAACAAGCATGATCCCGTGTGGATTTTTTAACATAGCATTACAGCAGTCAAAAGGTATTTTTGTGTGTTTTTTCACAAACATGATCACTATAGTACAGTATTACACTGCAAAACTTCTGCATTACACGCAGAGCCCACAGACACATAGATTATACACAGCCCGTCGCATCGTATGTCAGATCATGTTTTTGCGCACAAGAGAAATTAATGATGTCACTTATACAATAGATATATGCTGCTCTCACAGCACATACATAAAAGACACATAAAGCACACAGTGCATACATATAGCACTCATACAGCAGTTACAGTGCTTACAAATTAGAAACATTTCTCACAAGCAGCACTTATACGTTGGACACGAAGCACACACAGCACTTACATACTAAACACATACAGCAGTCACAGCACTTACATATTGGACACAGTACTTACATACTGAACACATACAGCAGTCACAGAGCGTACATATTGGACACACGGCACTTACATATTGGACACGGCACTTACATATTGGACACACAGCACTTACATACTAAACACATACAGCAGTCTCAGCATTTACATAATCGACACACAGCACTTACATACAGAACACATACAGCAATCACAGCACTTACATATTGGACACTCAGAACTTACATACTAAACACATACAGCAGTCTCACCACTTACATATCAAACACATATCTCACAAATAGCCATTACATATTGGATACACAACATGCATAGCACTTACATACTAAACACATACAGCAGTCACAGCACTTACATATTGGACACACAGCACTTACATACTAAACACATGAGGCACACACCACTCGCAGTTCAGAAACGTGCAGCGTTCTGCTTAGGCTGTGTTCACATGTTCATTTGAAAATTCCATTTGTCTGTTCTATTTTAGAAAAAGGCAGACATAATTTTATGTGTAAAACGGATCAATTCCATAAGTGATGCAAATAACTAATACAAATGGACACAAAGGGTCCCATAGATATTAGTGTGTGGTCTGTCTGGGTTTCTGTGGTGTCAACTTTAAAACAGAAGAAAATGCACGGCTACAGAACATTTTTTTGTTCATTGTAAAACCGGACACATAATGAAACCCAGATGGACTTCATAATAATCAAAGTGGCTGCTTTACTTTCCTCTGCATCAGTTATGTAATGGATTTGTTTGGGCGAAAATTCAATTACTCTGTTCCAAATACAGATCAGATAAAAGTAACAACCAAACAGACATGTGAACACAGCCTTACACAGCAGACACATCCGACAGACACACACCGTTTACACATTAGACTGATATGGCACACACATATCGCTTATTTATCAGACTCACGCGTCACACTCTTTTTGCATAATCATGACTTAATCACATCATAATGGTGACATAATTATAGCTATACTTACCTGCAAAGATCTTCCCTTCTCAGGCAGCAGGTCCATCACACTTAAAAGGAACCGATTGCCAGGTTTTTTCTACTTCACTCGAGAGCAGCAAAATGTAGGGAAAGAGACCCTGATTCCAGGAATGTATAATTTAGTTGATTGGGTGCAGCAGTTGTAACACAATCAGAGTTTTTGGATGTAATATGCATCAACCACCCACACCACAGCTACCTGTGTACATTGTATTTTCACAGTAAGCTTCTAATCAGTGTTATGGGAGTGGTTGGACAAGGTAGCACGTGAGCTGTAGTCCTGTAGTGTTAATCTCCTTCTGATAAAATCCTTGTTGTATTGAAACAGCAGCACACTACCTAACAAGGGGCACTTCACAGGAATCAGGGTCTCAACACCAACCTTATGCTGCCTTCAGATTAAATAGCTGAAATCTGCTGACAGATTTACTTTAAGCTACACGCACAGAGCTCCAGTCCCAAACTAATGTTGGCCGAGCCCATTTTCTTGGTTTAAGTTGAGCCCTGACAGTGTTGCCACCAGTAATGCACTGATAGTGGCCCTGATGTCAGTAATTCAGACAATGACATCAGATTTGCAGTTTGCAGGTCAGACGCTTCAACAAGACGATGACAATGGGTAGAGATATATTCTCTGTATCGCACCCAGTGGTCAGCTGTGGTATTGCATTATTATTTTGTTACCAAACATTATCTTTCAGGAGTTCCTATGACCCAGCATATAGTGACAAAATCCTGATCATTTACAGTCTTTTGCAGTTCATATTACATCTGTTCATCAACTAATCACCGTAGATTTTTAGTGCTTCATTTTTTTAATGAATAAGGAAGTAAAAACTGACCCGTGTTATTCGTTACATGAGATTACGCTCAAAATTTGTTCTGTAGAGGACAAAACTACTTTTCTCCTATTCTCTAAACTAGCTATATGCACATGTAGTGGAACAGATATTTTTTTTTGCTTTGTCACTCCCGCACTCTTCAAGGCCCTGCATAGATAGTACAAAATGTAATATTTTGTTTCATTAACTATTTCTTTTGTCGTACACACATGTAATTTGCTATTCTAGGTGACTTGGCCTAGTTATACGCCAAAAATATTTGTTTTCACTAATAGCATTTACTTGCAATACCTCATCTGTCCACATGAAGCGCTATAATGGTAAGATATGTCCATGACCAATCCAAGGAAAGTGCAGGATCTTAAAACTCCACCTAGAGGTTACAGTTACCCCTCTGTAAAACATAAATGGCATTGTACCATGCTATCTGAATGCATTACAATTCAGAAAATAATTGCTGAATTACACAACTGGAGGAAGGTTATCTAATGGTCTCATAAAATGCACATACAGAACTGTCAGTCCTTAACTTTTCTTACTGGCTCAAGTTATCCTGAGATAAGCAGCTTGATTGCAACTTGAAAACTTGCTTTTGTGATACTTTACCAGGAGATGTTTATTCCAAATGTGTAAATGTAAATGTAATGTAAACTGCGGCCTATCAAGGGTATTATTTTCGTGTTGTCATATTGTCCCTAACCAAAATCCAGAAAAGTTAAAGATGTTTACATCTGTAAATCAGAAATAAGATGACAGAAGAAAATAAAAATCAGTGCTTTATGGGACCTTGCATGCCGTACAGAAGGGACAAAATAATGACTGATGCAAATAAAAATCCTAAAATATTCCGGTTTCCACACTAGACTCTAAAGCCAACACTATGCCTTGATATTTCATATTCTACGCAACTGACTTATCAGCTTTGCTGTTTAGACTGAGACAGAGTCAGGGTCCTGATCATACGCATATGGGAAATTCAATAACAGATGCCTGCTCCATTATATATTGTAGGCAGAACATATCTCATACAGACAGATAAGGCTTTGGAAATAGCTTTTTGGCTACTCCCATGTCTTTGAGAAAGGTGACTGCATTTCATTACTTCCTAGAGACTGTGTTGGTCTACAGACAATCTTTTGACCGTTCCTTCAAATTTGTTATGCACATTCCCTGGTGGATTGTTAATAAAGAAGCATAAGGCAGGCTGCTACACGGAAAGTTTTTAAAAACTTAATATATATTGACCCTTTAATGCTTTCTTTTTAAAAACAATCCGGGTAGCAGCCTTATCTGACTTTTATGTTGGCAAGGTAAACTGATACTATTATTATAGCAAT
>VIAB01030878.1:11493-28048 GCA_009801035.1 Oophaga pumilio
TTTAGATACTTTTTTTGACTTTTTTGTTCTCCAGTAATTCTCTTCTTTGTCTAAGCATGTGTTTGCACAGTATAACGAATCAAAGGTCTGTAGTGTTGATGCTCGTGCTGAAGCTCAATCATCATACTAAAAGCCCTTCTAAGGGCTAATCGTTTGTATCACATACAATCTGCATTTAACCTAGGGAGGGAGAGAGAGTCGCAGGAGCAGGAAGAATGACAGAATCCAGTCTGTACACAGGAATTAGGCCTGTGCAGTTCATTACAAATGTATAGCTGCATTTTTTAGTGAGGGCTGGAAAAATTGGATATATTTTGATTCATCAAGTACTATATGCTTTAACCACTTAATGACCGCCGATACGCCTTTTAACGGCAGCAGTTAAGGGTACTTAAACCACAGTGCTGCTTCTTAATGGTGCTGAGGAATAAGGGTATAGTGCCCTACAGAGTTGGAATTCCTCCATGGTCTCGGCTACCGGGGATAGCTAAGACCCCAGAGATCATGATTCGAGTTGGTTTTTATCGACCCCAGTGTTACAATCACCATTATTAGGCTGGGGTCACACTAGCGTATGGCATCCGATGCAAGAGCATCGGATGCGATATGCTAATGACCCTCTGCTCCTTCTCTGCTGTGAGCGGGAGCCGAGTGTCATGCTACTGTGCTCCGAGCCTCTCACACAGAGAGGAATGGAGCACAGCTGCGGAGGAGGCAGAGAAAGTAATTTCTCCATCTCCTCCGCTATCAGCATCGGCTTACATTGCACAGAAATTGGATGATATCCGAGTTATGTGCGCTATGTCACTCGCACCCATAGACTTATATGGGTGCGATTAAGCCAAGACTTGGTTGAGTCTCGGTGCCAATCACAGCATGCTGAGATTGTTCTTGTATGCCGATTCGGCATGAGAAAATATTCACAGATCTGAGCTGCCCCATAGATTAACACTGGGCCGAGTGCTATGCAATGTTTTCTCGCATAGCACTCATCAGTGTTATATGTTAGTGTGACCCCGGCCTTAACGGTATAACGGCGACCGCAAGAAAAAAAGGCCAAGTTTCCATTTAATTTCTCTCTCCTCTGATGTGATCGCACATCAGAGGAGAAAAAGTGTCCCCCGTTCACCCCGGTACCTTCGTTGTCCCTGCAACCCCCGTGAAGTCCTTAAAGCAGCCGACGTCTTGTTCCGGGAGAAAATGGTGGGTGCATGCGCAGTGAGCCTGCCGAAATCTGCCGGCCAGCACTCAGCAACAATAGGAAATTTTTTCTATTGGTTCATTTTGATCACTGTGATAGACCCTATCACAGTGATCAAAATAAAAAAAGTAACTCAAACCCCGTTTTAACCCCCTTAGTTAGCTAAAAATAATAAAATAAAATAAGTATTTATTTCCATTTTTCCATCAGGGTTAGACTTTGGCTAAAGTGAGTTGGGCTAAAGTTAATGTTAGGGTTGGGCTATGGTTAGGGTTGGGGCTAAAGTTAAGGTTGGGGCTAAAGTTAGGATTGGGGCTAAAATTAGGGTTGGGCTAGGGTTAGGCTTGTGGTTACAGTTGGGATTAAGGTTAGAAGTGTGTTAGTTTTAGATTTGTGGTTAGGATTATGGTTAGGGTTGGTATTAGGGTTAGGGGTGTGTTGGGGTTAGGGTTGTGGTTAGGGTTATTGTTAGGGTTGGGATTAGAGTTAGGATTGTGTTGGGGTTAGGGTTGAGGTTAGGACTGTATTAGGGTTGGAGTTAGAATTGGGGGATTACACTGTTTAGGTACATCAGGAGGTTTCCTAATGCGACATGGCGACACCATTGATTCCAGCCAATTTTGCATTCAAAAAGTCAAATGGTGCTCCCTCCCTGCCATGTACCAAAACAGTGGCTTTTACCCACATATGGGGTATTGGCATAATCAGGAGAAATTGCACAGCAAATTTTGTGGTCCATTTTCTCCTGATATCCATGTGAAAATAAAAAAAAAATTGGTCAAAATTAAATTTTTTGTGAAAAAGTAAAATGTTCAATTTTTCCTTTCACATTGCTTTAGTTCTCGTGAGGCACCTGAAGGGTTAAAAAACTTATTGAATGTGGTTTTGTGCACTTTGAGGGGTGCAGTTTTTAGAATGATGTCACTTTTTGGTATTTTCTGTCATATGTTCTCAAAATCTAAATATTTAAAGATGAGAAATAGAGGTACCCACTGACCATAAGAGCTTAAAGGGAATCTGGCTGCAAGTTTTTGCTACATTGTCTGTAGGGAAAGAAAAGCTGACTCCAACAATGTATTACTTAGTCTACTTGGTACAGCCGTTCTGACACAATCAAAGCTTTTAGTTGTAGAATGATAAGAGCTGAAAGATCTGCTCCTCCCCACACCAAGTTCTGTATGAACAAAGTCCATAGACAGTGAGGTGTTTAGTTGCAGGACTAGTCCAACAATGTTAATCTCTTACACAGTTAGTAAACAACAGCACACATTGTTACAAGTGACACATCCCTTAATTCTGTGTTTCAGCCACTATTTCCTGCTGTCTTCAGATTACATAGCAAAAACCTGCTGACTGATTCCCTTTAAAGGGAGTTTTTGACCATGTTGCTCCATTTATTAACTGAATGGACCAAGTTATTATTGGTCGGTGAGCCAGAGGTGAGACTTCGGCAACTATATCTAAACTATCTTGTGGATAAGGGAAAATTGTCTATCATGGTAAAACACCTTTTAGCTTTGTTTAGCTTTGTTTTCCATACAGATAGATACTCATATTTAGACATTAGTGAATATGTTTAGAAAATGATCGCCAAACATAAATTTGACATGAATATGTTACATTTGGATTCGTGATCGGTAACACGAGCATTTTTCTTAAAATCGGAAAAAGTCAGTAATATTCAGTAAAAGATAAAATAAAATCCGGCAATTCATGTGCTGCTTTCAGTAAAATCAAAGCATGACAGGTTAGAATAGAATAGATAGAATAGATATATACACCTAGAATACATACATATATAGATGTCAGTGACACACACACATACAGTACAGACCAAAAGTTTGGACACACATTCTCATTTAAAGATTTTTCTGTATTTTCATGACTATGAAAATTGTAAATTCACACTGAAGGCATCAAAACTATGAATTAACACATGTGAAATTATATACTTAACAAAAAAGTGTGTAACAACTGAAATTATGACTTAAATTCTAGGTTCTTCAAAGTAGCCACCTTTTGCTTTGATGACTGCTTTGCACATTCTTGGCATTCTCTTGATGAGCTTCAAGAGGTAGTCACTGGAAATGGTCTTCCAACAATCTTGAAGGAGTTCCCAGAGATGCTTAGCACTTGTTGGCCCTTTTGCCTTCACTCTGGGGTCCAGCTCAGCACAAACCATCTTGATTGGGTTCAGGTCTGGTGGCTGTGGAGGCCAGGTCATTTGGCGTAGCACCCCATCACTCTCCTTCTTGGTCAAATAGCCCTTACACAGCCTGGAGGTGTGTTTGGGGTCATTGTCCTGTTGAAAAATAAATGATGGTCCAACTAAATGCAAACCGGATGGTATAGCATGCCGCTGCAAGATGCTGTTGTAGCCATGCTGGTTCAGTATGCCTTCAACTTTGAATAAATCCCCAACAGTGTCACCAGCAAAGCACCCCCACACCATCACACCTCCTGCTCCATGCTTCACAGTGGGAACCAGGCATGTAGAGTCCATCCGTTCACCTTTTCTGCGTCGCACAAAGATACGGTGATTGGAACCAAAAATCTCAAATTTGGACTCATCAGACCAAAGCACAGATTTCCACTTGTCTAATGTACATTCCTTGTGTTCTTTAGCCTAAACAAGTCTCTTCTGCTTGTTGCCTGTCCTTAGCAGTGGTATCCTGGCAGCTATTTTACCATGAAGGCCTGCTGCACAAAGTCTCCTCTTAACAGTTGTTGTAGAGATGTGTCTGCTGCTTGAATTCTGTGTGGCATTGACCTGGTCTCTAATCTGAGCAGCTGTAAACCTGCAATTTCTGAGGCTGGTGACTCGGATAAACTTATCCTCAGAAACAGAGGTGACTCTTAGTCTTCCTTTCCTGGGGCGGTCCTCATGTGAGCCAGTTTCTTTGTAGAGCTTGATGGTTTTTGCAACTGGACTTGAGGACACTTTCAAAGTTTTCCCAATTTTTCGGACTGACTGACCTTCATTTCTTGAAGTAATGATGGCCACTCGCTTTTCTTTACTTAGCTGCTTTTTTCTTGCCATAATAGAAATTCTAACAGTCTATTCATTAGGACTATCAGCTGTGTATCCACCAGACTTCTGCACAACACAACTGATGGTCCCAACCCCATTTATAAGACCAGAAATCCCACTTATTAAACCTGACAGGGCACACCTGTGAAGTGAAAACCATTTCCGGTGACTACCTCTTGAAGCTCATCAAGAGAATGCCAAGACTGTGCAAAGCACTCATCAAAGCAAAAGGTGGCTACTTTGAAGAACCTAGAATATATGACATAATTTCAGTTGTTACACATTTTTTGTTAAGTATATAATTCCATATGTGTTAATTCATAGTTTTGATACCTTCAGTGTGAATTTACAATTTTCATAGTCATGAAAATACAGAAAAGTCTTTAAATGAGAAGGTATGTCCCAACTTTTGGTCTGTACTGAAAATATATATGATATATAATTGAATATGCATATTTATATATTATGTAGATAGAAAGAAGAAAATCTGGCAGTTCATCTGTTAAATACAAATAGAATAGGTAGATATACAGATGTCTGTGACAAATGCAATTAGCTCAGTGCGTGTGCAGCTTACTGTACATGTATTTATTTAATAAAAGATTATTTTTCTCAAAAAAATAACTCCTTTGGGTCACCTATATTTATTAACCAGCAAAGACTATGCAGACAGCTGCGGGCTGTTATTAATAGCCTAGGAAGGGGCAATGAATACTGCCCCCATGCTAAAAAGATCAGCTCTCAGCCTCCCCAGAAAAGGCGCATCTCTAATATGCACCAAATCTGGCACTTAGCCTAGCTCTTCCCTCTTGCCCTGTAGAAGTGGGAAGTGGGGTGATAGTTGGGGGGTTAATGTCACCTTTGTATTGCAAGGTGACATCAAGCCCCGAGGTTAGTAATGAAGAGGCATTTATAACCTCCTCAGTCCCAGAAGTCCCATAACCCAGAAACCATTGTACACTACAGTGTATGCGAGGTCTAAGGAGGATACGATGCCCCCATTAATAACCTCATAGTCACATTGTAAGAAATAAAATTGTTTTTGAAAAGCAGGTCTAGTAAAACCCTTTGAAAACATTGAAGATCTACAGTGGGTACGGAAAGTATTTAGACTCCAATGAAGGAGTAGAACCATCTCAAGGAGGATCACAAGGCAATGGACAGCATGTGACTTAAATATGAGTGTCTGCACAAAGGGTATGAATACTTATGACCATATGATATTTCAGTTTTTCTTAAATTTGCAAAAATTTCTACATTTCTGTTTTTTTCAGTCAAGATGTGGTGCAGAGTGTACATTAATGAGAAAAAATGAACTTTTTTGAATTTATCAAATGACTGCAATGAAATAAAGAGTGAAAAATTTAAAGGGGTCTGAATACTTTCCGTACCCACTGTACGACTGTTGGATTTTTTTTGGCTCTGAAAGATTTGCAGTGATATACACTAGCTTATCATGCTACTTGGACCATTTAAATGGAATGCCTGACTTGAGAGGAGCATATTGTAGCTATAGAAACCATGATATCAATATATGAGTTTACTAGCTTGATTGGTGCACTTTCATTAAAATCACAAAAGGAGATTGTCACCAGAGGACTACTAAAACTGCTGCGATATAGTTCTCTTTATTCTTGAGATCTGTATAACCCTGGCCACACCACTTATTGGCAGCTAACTGCCGATGCACATTGTACACAGAAAACTATGAATTAGCATGTAATTATAGGAAAATGTAGCTTATTGCACTTTTATATATAGGTGACACTGCAAAGAGAGATATACTATGCAGTACACATCTCTTTATAATGGGTCTCTATGGTTGATGGATGCTTTGAAATTTATGCTGACACTGCAGACTGATGGGATCATAACTCCCGAACATCTGTGCCTGGTAATGCCCATAAGCACTGTGTGGACCTAGCCTTCGTATGGGTTGCTGCCAGAGCAGTTTCAGCTGAATGTGAGAAAGTCAGAACTCCCCCTATCACCCTCATAATTAAATGAGTCATCAACTGTTAGGTCCTACACAAGTCTTTAACAAATCTTTGGGGCGTACAAGCTGAGCATTACGTATTGGGCAGTAAAACAGTAGATTTACAATTTTCACTCTGCAATATCTATCACGTGCTAATTTCTGGAAAACACCCATTGATGATTTCCTTATATTAGTGATATCCCAGTGTAGAAAAACCTTTTATGGTTCATCAATATATGCACTGACTCATTATCTCTTGTCATCACAAGTCCATGAGATGATGCTAAATATATAGATTATTGTTGAGATTAGTACGCAACAACACTGACCATTAAAATTTATCTCATAGCCTCCCCAACATGTTTTACCTAACCACCATCATCAGTGGATTGAGCGTAAAATCTATGCAGTTAGCATATATATTCATGGACGGCAGCCATGATAGGGCTAGAGATAATCAATCAATGCGTATGTTGGTGAACCATAATAGGTTTATCTACACTGGGATATCACTAATATCAGAATAGCATATATCCACAATTGTAATTTTAATATTTGTGGTTAACTTCTAATAATTATACATAATAAAAGTTACATTTTATCTACAATCTCTAAACTTTTAACTCTTCCAACATTCTAACAAAATAAAAAGTGCTTTTTTAAAAGTGATGTTGATGTAAAGTATGTGTTTTGAAAATATTATTTCTGAACTATTTTTGATGGGTTTGACTTCCTGTTAAAAATGCAGCAAAATTTCAACTTTTGAAAATCGCTAATTTTACAAAATTGTCCCCCAATTTCTGCTATTTTCATAAATAAAAGCAAATGTTATTGATCTAAATTAATCATTACCATAAAGTAAAATGTGTCATGAAAAAACTATCTCAGAATCACTTGGATATGTAAAAGTATTCTGAATTTTTTACCATGTAAAGGGATGCATTGCAGATTTGAAAAAAATGACTATGACAGGAGAGTGAAAACAAGTTTTTGCTGTAATGGGTTAACATATGCATTTTTTAATGTTAATAAAAGATGTTAAAGGGTATGTTTCCACGGTCCGGATCTCTGCAAGGTCAATAGACATGCTGCGTTCTATAAAGACGCACCGCATGTCCGGATTCGTGGGTGTGTCACCCGCGTTTTAGCACGCAGAGTGGAGGCGGGATTCTTCAAATCCCCTCCACTACGCTGTAGCATCTGGACGCTGCGCATTAAACGCTGTAGCTGTACACAGCGTTCAATCTGCAGCTAATCCGGATGTATTCCGGACCGTGGAAACATACCCTTATAGTTACAAATATTGATAGAAACCACGGTTGGTTAACAAAATGTAAATATTTAACCGCAGTTGGATAACAAAAAATAAATATTTAATAATACTATGTACATTATAATGATATTATATTAATATAATTTTAATTTGCATATTCTTTTCTTCACCAAAAAGAGCTTGTGAGCTGGTCACATTGTAGCCATATTTTCTAGGTCATTCTGTTAGAATTGTAATGCTTCATTGTGAATGGTAGAAAAAAAATTGTGAGTAATTACTAATTCAATATTTATAATTTGTTATACGACTGGAAAGAGGATTTTCAAACAATTTTCATTTATTTTCCTACCTCCAATGTTTATTTAACAGATTTGTATTTCGAAGTTACAACGCTGTATCCCACAGTCACATTTCTGAAAGATTACCTATTCATTTTCAGCTGGTATACTTACTGCTGTTTCTAATATTGAATATATAGACAATAGCTTTGATTGGAGAATTGAATTTTGAAAAATAAAAAAATGTGCAAGTACATTTACACATTTCGGTATAGTTGGTTCCTGCTGTATATTGTACTGCTTTGTTTCTTAATTCTCTAACTCATCTACTGCTGATTACTTTAAGACAGAAGTAAAAAAGTGAAAATATCTGGCATCTGGCATTTAGCAAAGGGGAGTTTAAATTTTAAGGGCAAAGGCAAAAATGAAACAATATTAGGCTTATCCTTTGCTGCATTAGTGCTGTCTCTCCTGTGGGGTTGCTAACTTTTTCTCAAACGTCTTCAAAATTGCTCTGGACAGTAAGAGCAAATATGATGTATGGACAAGATTTTTTTCTGACATACGCTCCAGCCCATTATTTAAGCCTGACCCTTATATCCTACAATGAAAAGGAACATGACCTGTACCAAATGTTATTAACCTGAAAGGTATGGGGTAAATCTTCAGCCTAATAGCATTCTAAAGTCATGCAGCTGCCACACTGAAAACCCGGCTGTAGGCAGATAATGAGCTTTATTTTTATGAAAGCTGTGTTCAATAGTTGTCACAAGTGTCTGTCATCTGACCTGTCATGTGACGTTCTTATATAGCACATTAGTGCAGAAATGGCATAGTTGGTCAGAGAAAGAGGCGTGAACTAAGGATTTAATCACATGATAAGTCATGTGGTTACAATATACAGCATTGTAATCATGATGCTGCATAAATTATCAGAGAGGTTGTGGCTCAAGCAAAGCATCATGTGATGGACTAAGCTTATCTTGTGCAAAAAGCACGTCTTCCTTTTTTGCCTTTTAATTGTTGCAATTCCTCTTTGTTCACTTTGATTATTTAATACATATTTCACCACATTTGCATGCAGACTACCTCATATTCTTTTTTATTTGGGCTTACTAGTGCCTTTCATACACCACTCCTTCTCTCTTCCCAAACACCGATGGAATGATAGAGTTTAAGTATTATTATTTTACTAGGTGAGGAAACAGAGAGATTGAGAATGGGTTATCGGAATGGTGGAAAACCTCTTTAATAATTTATTTTCTTCTAAACAGTATACAAAAAATGGACATCAAATTTAACATTTATTATCTCATTTTTGTATATATTTTTTCATTTCTCAACTTCAATAATTTAACCAGAACCTAAAAAATGCCTAATTGTGTTACTGGTATCTCGTTTTAAAAGGAAAAGACTGTTAGTAGCTATTATGTTAATATTGGCTTTTGTCAATATCATCATGATGATTTTATGCCATATTATTCAAATTTTTAGTTTAAATGAATTGTCTGATAACTGCCTGCAATTTTATGTACATGGCACGATTTTAGGCTTTCTGCCTGAGTGATAGAGAAACCAAATGTATGAAGTCTAAAAAAAATTATATACACATTAGCCTCAAATAATGCATTTTGATAGAAATGCAAAAATCACTGACTATTGCTAAAGAAATAGAAAAGATGTAGTCAGAAATATAAAAGTTGTATGTATTTGTAATATGAACAAATACATATTAAAATCAACAAAACAGTGCCATGTCCTGAAGACCCAGAGTACACACGGCCTTACCAAGTTAAATTAAATCACATCTACTCTCCTGACTTATGCAGTGACTAGGGGTGTACATGAAATGTCATATGGATCAATATATCTGAAGTGGAAAAACCCGTAGTTCAGTTCTATGAAGTGCCAATTAACCATGTCAAACATTTTTATATGTCAATACAAAGGAAAGACCATCAGATATTTTTGCCACAAGCATACTAAATTATGATAAGGCTATAAGGCGACTTTATTCATGACTAGAGATGTGTGAACTTTTTAAGGTTCGTTTCGGATCGGCGAATATCCCAATGTTGGCTGAATGGTTCAACGAACATACCCAAACCCCATTGACTTCAATTGGAGGTAAAACCAAACAGATAGACAACACCTTCAGGGGGTCAAAAAGCTGCCAAAACAGCTAACATCTCTCACCTGTTTGTTGTTCCATCCTACACCATAATACATGTCTGGGGATAAACAGTTTTTACCTGGATGGTGAAGATGCAACCGCCCAGGCTGAGAACCACTGAGGAATGAGCTGCTGCGAGTGCAGCATCAGTGACTGGCAGGGATGTCATTGAGGTTTCCACTGGTCACTGAGGCTGTGTTCCCAGCTGGGCCCTTGAACTGCGGTGACCTCAGGGAGCACCGTTAGCACAGTGAGAAAAAGTCTGAAAAAAATTCATTGGATCCTCTTAATTACCAAACTGGGGGAGATTCAATCCTGAGGAGATATACGTGGTGCACAAAACAGACATTAATGCTCCAATCTTGCTTTTGAGATTTCTCTCTAAGCCCTCTCTTCCTTCTATTACTTACTCTCCTGGAAGAAGCTGTAAAAAAGGAGGGGGACCCTTAAATAATTGTCGCTGGGCTGGTTTCTGCTCCATTTGCCTGTGGTTGCCATCTTTTGCTATGCTCCACTTTCAATTTTACAAGTTTACCACTTAGTCTCAGTGAAACCATCTCCCTAGGTTACTTATAGCCCTCCCCTGTGTCTGAGTGTTAAGACTGTATTCTGTTCAGCTGTTTTTATGTTTTTTTTGTTTGGGCTCTGTTAACATCCAGCTTCTGTTGCTTATAATGCCTCAAACTTATGTAATTCTTCAACTAGCACCTCGAGACCAGTTTGTTAATTAGTCATATGCTGTTAGCATTATGAACTAAGAATTCGAGATTTCTGTCACAAAGCTTCAATCTGCTGTAAATATATTATTTACATCAGTGGGGTTTTTTTTAACACTCATGCTAATCATGTACAGTGGCACGTAAATGTTTGGCCACCCCTGGTCAAAATTACTGTTATTATGAACAGTTAAGCAAGTTGAAGATTAAATGATTTCTACAGGGCATAAAGTTAAAGATCCAAGGGTAATGTTTCTCCTTGCAGAGAATGACATGTTAATCCTGCCATGCCAAGTTGGGGAGACTTTTAAGCCTTGCAATGCTCCTCTGGGAAATTAAATATGCAAATTGTCTCTTCAGAGAGGAAGAAGACTAAAACTAGTGACTGTGTCACTCAATGAGCACCAAGCGCGATGTTTGCATTGATTGTAGAATGGTTTGTACTTGCCTACACCATACATTTACAAGGGTTTCTTGAAGGTATTATATTGTTAATACATTCATAACAATGGAACAATGATGTAATATTTTTATGACACACTCTGTAGTCAGACATTTAGATCTTAAGGATAAATCAATTTTAAAGGCTGTTTAATCATTTTAAATGGATAACACTATTTATTTCTGAGTAGGGAGTGTATCACACTATTGTTGAGGAGATGTTAAATACACCAGCTTTGCTTTAGATTTAGAGACCCCCACCAATCTTAAAAATGTATGTCCCAAAGTCACTTGTGAAATGGAGCATTGATAGTCATATGCATCCACCACAGTAAACACAACAAACAGTATATTGTACAATCACAAATAAGTCCTAAATGTCTATAAGACCGTACTAATTGGGGAATAGGAATGCCTTTGGCATATCTCAATTAGTCACAAATTAAGTAACCTAAACAAATTGGTAACAAACAAGGGATGCTGAATAAAAAATTATATTGAAAATCAATTTAAAAACAGAATAATGTAGTAAAATAGAAAAGGTACTGAAAATACAAACCAGGGACATACTGCCAGTATCCCTTGTTTGTTACCAATTTGCTTAGGTAACTTAATTTGTGACTAAAACAGTATATTGTGCAGTAATTGTCCATGCTTAGTTCCGCTCTATTCATACAGATGATTTAGGGACAACCATTCTTGCTATCAGTGGAGAGTATGTGGGAGTCTCTTTGCATTCAGATTCCAAATTATCATACATTTATCACTTATCCTGTTGATAGATAATATGTTATTTCTGAGACAACCCAAATACAGCAGCAGGAAAGAACTAGAGTGGATGTACATGTGGCACAAAGGGGAGGAACAAAATATGGCACAAAATCTTGAATAAATCTGCATACAAATTTGTGTAATGTATCTTTACATATATGGCAATCATCATGAATGCGCCAGCAATATATTATATGCATTTGAAAATCTAGTGTAATTGCATTTATACATTACCTGTATTAAAGAGAATCTACCACCTCTTCTGACATGTCTATTTTAGTAAAAACTTGTATTTTTCATTAATTGTCAAAGGTTGAACATATTTTCTTAGAACTCACTGTTGTGCTGTACCTAAATAATTATTCTGGATATTTATAAATAAATGAACAACTGATGGATTCCTATACAATTTGAGCCAGTCAGCACTGATTAAACAGTGTCATTCTGTGTAGGATCACCCCCAACTGTTAACATCCAGGTATTCATTTTTTCATACATTCCTATAAGGAATAGCAATGGAATGCCACACAGAGCTGTTAAAAAGAATTATTTAATAAAAAAAAATATTAGGAAAGCCAATAGGTCCTTATTAACAAAATGAGGCATGTTCAGTATCAGTGCCTATGGAATCTTGAATTATAGATACAGCCCAGTGAATAACCTCTTTTGCAGTGTCCAAACATTGGAAGTAAAGAGAGATAGAAAAAGAGGCTAAAATAGAAGTCTTATGTTTTTAGAAAGGAAAACACTGTATAATAGCATAGAAACCTCATACCATTTGGAAACCCAGTGGTGGTAATATCATGGTTTGAGCACGTTATGCTACATTTGAGCCAGAAAGGGTCAAGAATAGATCATGATCAAGATCATCCTTGATGGAACAATGAATTCTGAGTTTATCTACTAATACAAATGGAAAATGTTAGGACAATTGTTAATGAACTGAATTTCAAGAAAACATAGGTTATGCAGTAAGACAAAGACCCAAATCTCACAAGTTGTTCTATAAAAGAATGGTTAAGCAAGAATAAGATTAAAGTTTTGGAATGGCCAAGTCAGATTCCTGACCTTAATCCTTTTAAAAATAATTAATTTTACTGAACTTTACACATAATTGTGAGCACCCACTAAAAATATTCATCTTGTAAAGATTAGTGGCTATGAGAGATCTTAAGCAGTCAAATGCATTAGTTATTATTTTTCATCCAAAAAGTACTTTTGACTGTAAAATGTCTAAGGAGTCTTGTTGGTTAACTTTTATTTTTCGCTTTTAAACTGTACATATTGTTGAAAATGAAGCAGATCCAGGGAAAGATAATGTGCTCATAATTCATTATAATAGGCAAAGTTTAGTTGGTGCGGCTCTCCAGGAAACAAGAGTAATTAGACAGATCATGACTAAAGACAATCAAGATTCTAAATGACTCATTTTACTTTTACATTGTTCATCTTTGAGATCTAGCACAAAGTGGCTGTTCTATCACAAACAGACAACTTACAAGAACATTTTGCCAGAAGCCTTGATTTTTTTAATCCGTATGCCTAGAAATGACAGTGCCCTTAAAAATTATACTAATGTTTTTCACCAGAAGGGAAACAAGATAATATCTCTTTTTCAGCTGTTAGTCGATCAACAGATTAAATGAAATCCAAGTTCCAACAGTGAAAACATTACAAATGTTACTGCAACTCTTTGAGAAAAAAATGCTATGTGCTGCGCTATACAGACTGAAAGACTATGATATCAATGTCATAGTGCATTTTAAACAGTTTTATACTTTCTATCCTCATTTTATAGTCTTTATTTTTATGAGTATTGCTGGTACTTCTTGATAAGTTTTTAAGGGGATCTAATCGAGACATCTCTTTTTCAATAGGCTTTAATAAAATTTATGGAGTTGATGGAGCTCACATTTTCCCCTCAGTGGATGGTCGACTTCAACTTCTTCCAACTAAATTTTTTCTAGGAATCTCAGTAGCCATGCATAAGTCAAGTAGCTGATCATTTTGGTGGCTCAAAGGTATTGTCTCTGATAAGACAGCTTCTCACAAAGCCAAGCCTTTAATAATAATTACTCTGATTATTTCATGCTAATTAACCAAAAAACAGGATCATTATTTTGAAAGTAAAAGTTAATGTGGTATTTAATTATCCCCTTTGCGACATGTGCCATACTAGTATGGCTCATGTCCCATCTCCCCCTTTGAAGTTGGCTACGGCGGTGAGCCCACCTCAAAGTCGGGACATGTCAGCTGTTTTGAACATATGGACAGCTGACATGTGACCTCAATAGGCGCAAGCGGAATCGCGATCCTCCCAGACTCTGACAGTGGCATTTAACACGCACTTCTGGATGTCGGGCTAGAAATATGCACACCGCTGACCCTCGTCACATGATCGGGGTCATCGGTGCGTTGCCATAACAACCAGAGGTCCCCTGGATACTCCTATGGTCGTTGATGCCAGATTGCTAAGAGCTCCTCCCTGTGGTCGGCGCTCATTGCAATGCAGTAATTCTACTACATACAGGCAGTCTGAGCATCACCTGTATGTAGCAGAGGTGATCGATCTATGGCAGCTTCTAGCCTCACAAGAAGGCTATTTAAACATGCCAAAAGTAAAAAAAAAAAGTTTTTAAAAATATTAAAAAAATTCAAAAGTTCAAATTACCCCCCCCTTTTGCCCCATTCAAAATAAAGCAATAAAAAAATTAAACATACACATATTTGGTATTGCCACAATCAGAATCGCCTGATCTTTCAATAAAAAAAGTATTAAATTGATCGTTAAATGACATAGCAAGAAAAAAATTTAAAACGCCAGAATTACGTTTTTTTTGTTGCCATGACATTGCCTTATTAATGCAATAACGGGCGATCAAAAGAACAGATCTGCACAAAAGTGGTATCAATAAAAACATCCGCTCGGCACACAGAAAATAAGCCCTCATCCAACCCGAGATCATGAAAAATGGATACGCTACGTGTCTCAGAAAATGGAGCAAGTTTTTTTTTTAACAAAGTTTGGAATTTTATTCACCACTTAGATAAATAAAGAACCTAGACATATCTGGTGTCTATGAACTCGTAATGACCTGGACAATCATAATGGTAGGTCAGTTTTAGCATTCAGAGAACATGGTGAAAAAGAAAACATAAACAAGTGTGGTATTGCACTTTTTTTTTGCAATTTCACCGCACTTGGAATTTTTTACCCACTTTTGAGTACATGACATGGTAAAACCAATGGTGTCATTCAAAAGTACAACTCGTACCGCAAAAACAAGCCCTCATATGGCCATATTGATGGAAAAATAAAAAAGTTATGGCTCTGGGAAGAAGGGGAGTGAAAAACAGAAATGCAAAAACGAAAATGGGCTCCGACGCGAATGAGTTATGTGGAGTTATAATGTCAATGTAAAGAAATGTAATAATGATATACCTGCAATGCTCTGATAAAGTACAGCTAACACATCAAAGCTTAATGAAATGTTGGGAGAAAAGAAACTCACCTGTGCATTATTCATAATATGCTTTTTAAGGTTAACAACTACATACAAATTGTATAAAATGTCAACTAAGATAAATTCAAAATCAAAATCTATTTCTGATATATATTTATATTACACATAGATTTTTATTAAATATTAATATTTATATTATTAGCTAGTTTACCATTACAAATAGCTTAAAAATGAAAAAATTTGTATTTTGGCCATTTACCAAGAGTCATTGTAAACCAACAAAGTCAAGTTTAACAACATAAGATGTTTCACATGAAAAGCGCCATGAAATAAATGGTGCTATAATAACAAATAATAAAAATGTGGCGTATTGCAAACCAAGATATTCTGGAAAGCCAGACTAAAAAATGCTAAGGATGAAATTCTTCTATGCGTGGTCTAATTTATATACAGTATTTTGGAATTGCTCTAAGTTAGTTCACTTTTACAAACTAATCTTTCAAATTTTAAATATGGTATGTGACATAATTGCACCCATTATGGACGTAATGGGGCCCGTCACTTCTTGCTTCTGCTCACCTGGCACTAAGTAGGCATGCTGGAATGCCGGGTGTCAGCGCGGCTGCGCGCACCCGTTCTCTGCTCCTTCACTCTCTGCATAGTGAGGAACAGAGCACGGGTGGTGTGCACGGCCATGTAGAGAGTTGCCAGCTGTAGTGGAGCAGGGATGCACAGTTACACATGCTGTGTCAATAGTACTCAACCACCAGTGCCTGCATTCAGCAGCAGAACCAGGAGGGGAGCTTTGGATCCCCCCCCCTTCAGAAGCGTCAAAGCTATCAGACTGTGGAGAGACATGGAGGGGCGGAGCTAAATGGTGTGGGTGGAGCCACAGATAACCAGGGAGAAGGAGGCAGAAGGAAATATAAAAATAACATGAAAAACAGCCTCTCCAACTCTTGTTAGATGAACAAAGCACTAGCAGGATGCAGCAAGCTCCCATAGATAAAGGCTGGAGAAACCCAGGTTTCCACTGATGAGAACAGCCACCCTTTCACAGAAATAGTGATGATGAAGGTGTTAACTGTCTAGCGGACAAAAAGCACACAAATAGGCTTGCTTAGGACATAAGTCACACAGGAAAGTGCAATGCACAGTGTCTGGATAACAGCCTATTTATAACACCTATATGTGCATAACACAGAAAACCAAGCCAACAAAAAGGAGCC
>VIAB01030879.1:10153-22529 GCA_009801035.1 Oophaga pumilio
TAGATAAATGATAGATGATAGATAATAGATATAGAGATAATATATAGAGAGATAATAGATAAATGATAGCTATAGAGGTAATAGATTATAGATAGTACTTTGGAAAAGATTTAGGCAGATTTGGAAAAATGCTGCAAAGTCTAAATGTTTTCAGAAATAGAAGTAATAGTTTATTTTTACAAAGTGAATGTGCAAAAGAGATATCTAAATCAAACCAATATTTGGTGTGACCTCCCTTTGCCATCAATGTGCCACAAACTGTTATTGCGTGAAATACTCTTACTATCACTCGTACTATCACGCTGCTGCAACATTTTTTGCGCTCTCCAGTAATCCACACAAGAACATCACAGCAAGTTCTCAGTTTCCCTGCAGCTCCTCCACAGGTGAGTTTAAGTATTACACAGTCCTCATAAAAAAGTCAATGGTCAGCATGCAATGTGCAATCATGCTGGGTCCTCCAGAGCGACGTGTACCTGATTCAGACACGTATGGAAGCAAATGGATGAATGGAAAACAAGGCGATGCTGATTATTAAAGTAATGTCTATATATGATATTTTCTTATTTTATTCCACCTTGTCCAAGATAACTGGTAGGACAGTATACACTGTGCAACTCCAGGAGCCGTAAAGTGAGAATATGCCTCACACACTGGGTTGACTTTTTATAAGCAAACCTCTATTTCACATGCAAATGTTTCCTGATTTTTATTCTATTAATATGTTTTAACAGAAAGGACTTTTACTGGTTTAACTAGAAAGTCAGATTGGTGGTCAGCCCCTATGATCCTAGCAAAAGGGCTGCTTAATTTAAGAAATCCTTAGATTAAAAAGCCGAAATGTGATCGAACACCAGCAGCATCTGCAATAAGGAATGAAAAATGGAAGATCTACTTATATTTCATAGTTATATAGGCACAGATGTTCCTCCATATTTCTGCAAATGATATTTATTCTACTGGTTTACATATTCTGTAGTAATTCTATTTCATAGGATTCAATAAAAAATCAAGCAGTGCTGTTCTGTTAGTGGCCAGTAGGTGGCGACAAAAGATGCCATTAGTCCAGTACTGTGGGAATGAGAATGACTCCAGTGTCTTTGTAGGATATTGGGAAATGTGACATGAGTAAAGAAGGCGATGTGCTGAGCGCAGCGTTCAGCTTTCTCAGCCTTGTGGCTGTGCTATACAGGAGCACCAAACCAATGGCAACCCATCGGCCTCACATATTTGAACTGCGATGTCTTACTGGGATCACACCAATTCAGTGCTCTTCTCAAAGATTGACATGTGCATATAGGAGGATAAACATCTGTGATCAGAGCCTGCTGCTGTTGAATAACACAGCCGGCACCTGCCGCATGCATATTGGACTCTGCTCCTGAGCCTGTGCTGCATATCCGCATTGGCTCAATTACGTAATTATTTATTTTTACTTATATAGTGCCATTAATTCCACGGCGCTTTACAGATATTATCCTTGTCCCCATTGGAACTCACAATCTAGATTCTCTATCAGTATATCTATGGAATGTGGGAGGAAACCGGAGAACCCGGAGGAAACCCAGCAAACACGGGGAGAGCATACAAACTCCTTACAGATGTTGTCCTTGGTAATAGTATATAATGGAGCAGGAAGGGGTTAAGAAATTGCTTATTTTGCTTTGCGATTTCTGTAGTGGATACTATGTACACCCTAGCCAGAGTCCATGCTATAAAAAAAATATATACCATATTTTTTGCACTATAAGACGCACTGTTTTCAGTCAAATTTGGGAGGAAAATAGTTGTGCATCTTATAGTCCGAATGTAGCTTACCGGGGATGGCAGCTGTAGAGCAAGGTCACAGGAGACAGGGTCGCAACTGCACGAAGCCGGAAGCAGCAGGAGTGGGGCGATGCTGCGGGTTCTGGGTTGGGAGAAGGGGGTGTCCTAATGGTGTGAGCCAGGAGCGGAGTCCAAGCTGCCCCCATTGACCTAGCGATGGGCTTCAGGAAAGTGGCACCGGTCTCGCGCCTTCAGTGCTATTTTACTGAAGAAAGCTGTGAGATCAATATGCTCAGCGAGGACTCCGCTACCTCCTTACACTGCCGGGACACCCCCTCCTCCCAGCCCAGGACCCGCAGCATCGCCCCGCTCCTGCTGTCAAATCACATAAATGTGACCCTGCTCCTGCCTCCTGTGAACCCGCTTCACTGCCGCCACCCCCTGGTAAGCTACATTCAGACTGTAAGGCACATCTGTGACCCCTGTTTTCCTCCTCTAAACTTAGGGTGTGTCTTATAGTCCGGTGAGTCTTAAAGTTCAGGGCTGTGGAGTCAGAGTCGGAGCCCATTTTGTTGGAGTCGGAGTTGGAGTCTGTGTCATGGAAAATGAGGAGTCGGAGGTTTGGCTTACCGACTCCACAGCCCTGGTATGAGGGAGTCGGAGTTGGTGTCATGGAAATTGAGGAGTCAGAGTCGGAGGTTTGCTTACCAACTCCACAGCCCTGGTATGAGGGAGTCGGAGTTGGTGTCATGGAAATTGAGGAGTCGGAGTCGGAGGTTTGCTTACCGACTCCACAGCCCTGGTATGAGGGAGTCAGAGTCGGTGTCATGGAAATTGAAGAGTCGGAGGTTTGGCTTACCGACTCCACAGCCCTGCGAAAAATACAATAGATGCGGAGCCAAATGTAACAATATTTAGAATGCTACCACTGCAAAGAACCACTAATGATCAGAGAAAGGAAAAGAAGCAATACAGAAGAAGGTGCATATCTAGAGATACAGGACAATACATTTTATTAAACACTACATAACTTCATGATTAAAAACATGACCATGAAAACCCCATAGATATGTATGATTCACTGTACAACAATAAAATGCAGCAATAATAAATATACAACATATGTTGTAAGATCCCTCTGAGTTGAAGTGTATGCAATCAATAACATATCAATATA
This sequence comes from Oophaga pumilio, assembly GCA_009801035.1. Lineage (NCBI taxonomy): Eukaryota > Metazoa > Chordata > Amphibia > Anura > Dendrobatidae > Oophaga > Oophaga pumilio. The sequence continues at coordinate 13,098 of VIAB01030879.1, forward strand.
AGCATAGAGGCACTAATGGGTCTTTGTGTAAAATAGATAATAATAGTCAAGTCCAAAACCATGTGATATTATATTCGAAAGTATAATGTAAGAAGTTAAATATGTTTGAACATGTAGTAAGCACTGAAACCATAAAGGAGCAATCTCACCAGCCCTGATCAGAGAGAGAGCACCAGAAGAGTTCTAATAGCTAAATCAGACAATAATACATACAATGTATTTTCCCCTATCTCTTTCTGTATTGTTTTTTTTCTTTCTCTGATCACTACCCAGAGTCAATGCACCTATTAACCCATGTTTGCAATGAGCTGTCCAAACTGCGGCATGTGGTGGTGCCCACCTAACCAACCACGATAGTTGGTACCAAGAATACGGCTTCCTCGATACTAGTTTGCAAGAGGAGGAGTTGTCAGTCAATGGGGCATTTGTGGTAAGAGCTGTACACCAGCGGGACGATGAGCGCTGCGGCACATTTTTACAAGATTGGAAAGTGTTAGAGTGACGTCAAGAAGAGACAGTGTTTCTCGCCAGTGAGTCAGAGTGTGCATAGTGAGGAACGAAGGTTTGAAAACCAGACCTGGGCGCTTGAAGACAACTGTGAGGCTTCAAGTTAGAGAGTAACCATAGTTTTTATTTATTTATTTTTTTAATATATCTTATCAAAGAAATCAGCTTTTTTTCTGCTTCTGGACTGATCATTCATTTTCAAAATGTCTCTTTATAGTGCACACTGAGCTGACAACTAAATTTTCCCTACCTTTTCCGGGTACAGCGACCATATGATAAAGACCCAGGATCAGTCAAAACGTCCCCATATCTGGCACAACCGTAATTTTGCACAAATAAACTTCAGCACAAATATCACAAAATCCTCGTGAGAGAGTGGTTGATTTATCTTCTGACTCATTTTTGATAACTGTCCAGAAAACAGAAAATCAGATTGGCAACCACTGTACAGTACTGTGCAAACATTTTAGGCAGGTGTAAGAATGCGTTAAAAAATTGAAGTTTTAATAGCTTATTTTTATTAATTAACAAAATGAAAAGTGAATTATCAAAATAGAAATTAAACCACATCAATAGTTGGTGTAACTGCACTTTGCCTTGAAAACAGCATCTAAGCATCAATTCTCCTAGGTACACTAGCACACAGTTTTTAAAAGAATTTGGCAGGGAGGAAGTTCTAAACATCTTGGAGTACTGTCATCACTTTCAGGACTCCTTCTTATTCTTTCATGTCACAGCTCATACACCATGACGAGACTGAGCACATGACACAAGGTAGTTATATTGCATCAGCAAGCTGTCTCCCTGGCAAAAATATCAAAGCAAGGCTTTTCAAGATGTGTTGTTCAAGTTCTTTTAAAGAAGCACCAAGGAATGGGCAATGTTAAGGACCATAAACAAAGTGTTCGTCCAAGGAAATTTGGTGCACATCATACTTCCCTTCAAAATTGGAAGATGTATATCAGTACCTTCAACAGCCAGTGGAACCCAGCTATACCAATCTACTGTTTGGAGAAGTCTGGCCAGAAGTGGTCTTCATGGAAGAATTGTGGCTATAAAGCCATGACCTTTGACATCAAAACAAGGCATCAACTAAGCATGAAAACATAGGAACTGCATTGCAGAAAAATGACAGCAGGTTCTCTAGACTGAGGAGTCAAAATGTGAAATATTTGTAACAAAAGGCTTGGAGATCAGTACAATAATGAGTGTCTGCATTAACAGGAAGCATGGTGGAAGGTCTTTGAAATTTTGGAGCAGCATTTCAGAAAATGTTGAGGATTTGTGCAGTATTACTGATGTCCTCAATGCCGAGAAATACTGGCAAATACTTATCCGTCGTGTACTATTATTAGGAAGGTGTCTGTCTCCAAATAAATTCTGCAGCAGGATAACAACCCCAAACCTACAGCCAATGTCACTAAAGAAGTACTCCTCCCATCAAAGTTTTTGACCTCTTAATATGTTGTAATCATTATATTATATAGCACTGTGTACTTACAATTGCTTATTTTGGCTTTCTACCCAGATAATTCTTCTCTTTTCCATTAGGTCTATGACATCCCACTATTAAAACTGACATGAGTCACTGCAAAAGTCCATGGCAGGTGGAAGAGGGAGCAGCTGGGTCAGGAGATGAAGAGGCGAATGATAAATGCAGTGAAACAAGACTTCCTGTTTCTACATAAAGTAGAAAAAAGAGAAGGATTATCTTGGTAGAAAGGCAAAATGAGCAATTGTAAGTACACAGTGCTGTTAATTTGATGACTGCAATATAGTAAGAGGATGAAAACTTTGATGGGAGGAGGAGGAGTGCTTTTTTAAGAACTATAATTTAAAAAAAGAACATGGAGTTCTGGAAGTGATGACATTGCACATCCTCATCGAGTCTGTCTGGGATTACATGAAGAGACAGAAGGATTTGTACAAGTGACACCCACAGAAGATCTCTGGTTAGTTCCCCAAGATGTTTGGAACAATCTCCCCGCCGAGTTCCTGCAAAAACTGCAATTGTAGGAAATATTGATGTGATTTAGATTTCCCCTTTGTTGATTTTGCATTTTGTTAATTGGTAAAAATGAACTATTAACACTTCAATTAATGAGAGCATTCTGTAGCATTTTTTCCACACCTGCCTTAAACTTTTGCACAATGCTGTATGTTCAGAAATGTCATAGATTTGCAGAAATATATACAGCAAGTCTACGGCAAACCCCAGTGTCAAGTATTTTGATTTTGAAAGAGGTTTGCTGCCGTAATCCTTACAGTCTGATTCTGTTTCCTAACCTGCCAGAATTCACTTTCATCCACACTGCAGTTTAACTTCAACCTGACAATGTTACTTATCAATACCCCGCAGTGTTAAGAGGCTGGAGAAGCCTTGTAATTCATGAACACACGCTGAGATCAAGAGAATATATGATTTAGGAAAGAATTGTGCATAATTTCTAATTAAAACGCTTTACAAAAATGACACCCAAGTCTTTTCACTTGACTGGCAGGTAATGTGAGTTTAGCATTCCAATTACTATAATAAAGTAATCACTTCAGATTTACCGGGGAAAGAAAAAAAATAGAAAATGGTGAATTTTGAAGCTTTTTTTTGGGAGTCAGAGTTAATATAATTTGTAGGAAACAAGACCTTGAGTGCAACTATTACCGATCCTCCTCAAAAGCTAAACCTTTAGCTGTAATTATAGATTTCATCTTATCTAACTCTCTACTGATTAAATGGGTTGACGAGCAAAAATATAAAGAATATCTATAAATGTCTTTAAAATGGCAAGATGCAAAACTTACTAATTTGCTTTATTTTACAAAGGTGCACAGATCTGAAGTTATCTGATCTCAGTCCTCAAGAGCTCTGCTTCCAGCTCCTAGTTGACAGTTTTGTATGTCATTAGCGCTGTGCGTGAAAGGGGCTGGATATCTGCTCAATTTCATAGATAAGCCAGCCCCTTTTTCCGTCTATCGAATGGCCTTGACAGAGAAGAGGGCTGACCTAGTTATTGAAATGAACCAATCAGCCGGCCCCCTTCATACACAGCGGTGGTCTTGCACGAATGCGGAAGTAGAAGATGGAAATGGAGCTGCCTTGCTCCTAGGCACCTTAAGGAAAGCAGATCCAGAATAATATGTTTTTATTTTAATCACAATTACAGATCAATATTTTGACCCTGACAACCCATGAAAGAGAACCTGTCACCTTATCCATGCTGCTGAAACCGCAAGCAGCATGAATTAGATTCTGTCTGCACAATTGCAACCAGGGACGGTCATTTTTTTTTTTTAAGATGATCCCGTGTCTCAGAGAAAATAGTTAAAAGAACTGGCTGGGGACCAAAGCTGACGACAAGACAAGTTTGACTCTGCCCCTTACCGGCTCGTCTCAGCTAGAAGTGATTGACAGGTCTCTCTCATAGCAGAAGACCTGTCATTCGTCAGCAGCAGTGCAGGGAGAAGTCGGCCGGGGCAGAGCCAGAGTAGTCTTATCTCCAGCTTTGGTTCCCAGCCGGATCTTCTAACTGTATGTTTTCTGACATGTGAGATCAATGTATAAATGTCTGCAAAATGCTCCTGAGCTCCCTCTAATGGTGGTTAGAGTGGTTTTGTCATTTACCTCCATATATTGCTCAGGGATGGCATTTACAGCTCTGACCCAGGGAAACGGGGAAGTGACATCAGTTTGATTTTTGACCTACTTAGAAGAGCAAGTTGGTGTTTATCTGTTGACATTCAATTAGGATTAACAACTTTTGTTAGGGCGCAAACAAGTAGTGTATATCTCAATAAATTGTGTGGATACTATGGGTCCTTTCCTCTTGGTTCAACACATCTTGACATTTCTGGCTTGATCAGTTTTGAATAGAAAAAAGATCATTTCAACATTCTTTATTAGGAGAACTTTATACCGTATGTATCTATATGCGGCCACACAGGATTATTCCCAAAATGGTTTGTTATCTCCTATCCATAGTATAGTGAATAACTTGTTGATTCTTAGGAGTCCAACTTCTGGGACTCACAGTTATCCTGAGAATAAGGCTTCATTCTAGTCAAGGGGTTGCCATTGGAATACAGTTTTATTGGAATTCCTATAAAAACCCCGACTGTGAACCTAGCCTTAATTGAAGCAGGAAATGACCATATCAGCAACATCATATAGCAGTTTATTGAAAAATTGACGAATAACCTGTTTTTCGTATATAGCATGTGCTCTTATTATTTTGCATTTAATATTCATCATCCTCATATCTTGAAATGCCTTCACCTCCAATTATGTGGATGCTTCCATCGGTCACTGGTGCCTATTATATGTAAATGTCGGTAAGTGCATTGTGTTTATGTGCTCAGTACCATGAAAAAATAGAGAAATCAATAGAAACTGTCAATGATGAAAAACTGGCTGAAGACATAAATCCATAAGGTCATCCGCTACTTAAGCCTTTTTGGTGACATCATCGCTTATTCTAGTAAAGAGATTGTCAGAGCAATGGGTCACGAATGAGTAATGTGCGTTACAGGCTGGGCCGGAGCTTCACCTTATGTATTTCAACTTTGATGTTATTCGGTGTAAGGATCTTTTTTACCAGTTCAAGACCAGCCAATATTTCCCCATTCATGACCAAGGCAAAGTTTTGATAACAGTGGAAAATGTTAAAGGGGATATCCGTGACTTAAAACAAAAAGGCATGTAGTTGCTAACAGAGACAACTACCTGCCTGTTGTACCCACCGCCGGCCATTGACAGCTCCTGCCGGAGATTGAGCTACTCCCTGTCAACAAAGCAGTAGTTTCTCTTCCTGTTGACAGGGCGGGACTACTGGTGTCATGCTGATTGACAGCCAGCTCTTTACTGCCTGATTGGGGGAAGCCGACTGTCAATCAGCATGACACCAGTAGTCCCGCCCTGTCACCGATAAAAGAACTGCTGCTCTGTTGACAGGGAGCAGCTGAATCTCATGCAAGAGCGTCAATGCTAGCAACTACATTCCTTTTCTTTGAAAGTCCCGGATATCCTCTTTAAGAAAAAAAAAGTGAAATACGTGTTTGGCTAGAGACAGAAAGGTGGGCTGGCACTGGCTTTCATTTTTTTCTTTTGCTTTTTTTTTTTCTTGCTTTTTCTTTCTTTTATTAATTTCATACATTGTGTCCTCCCTCAAACGATCAAAAAATATAATTTTTACGTTTAGATGTTTTTCTATCATAGCTGATTTCTCTCGTATGTAGAGCTGCCATAAAAGCCCCAGTTATAGGACAAACTGAGCCTGCCTCCACTGCATTCTTGATCTGCTAAGACCTAGCAGGTCCTGCACCCTCTCGGTACCCAGTGGTCACATAATCGCTGGGACCGGAGGAGGAAGCAACGTCAGGACTTCTTAATCTCTATACATCATGCTCTTTCAGCGCTGTCTGTAAAGCTATTAGGAAGGCAGACGTGTTAACAAACCATCTCTGCCTTCTCTGAGGAGTGTAGCTGTGTCTGACAGACAGCTTGCCACTCCTGCAGCTGCACGATAATGAGTCATATGTGGACACTACTGTTTTAATACTTTGAGAAATCCGCAAGTACTTAAGAGAAATATATAAAGAGTATATACAGATTGATTTGTTTTTTGAAAAAAAAAAATTAACAATTCAAAGGTCAAGTCTATAACATCAAGTATATAACATCATCACAAAGGCACCTGGCAAAGGGGAGCAATATATTAGGCAGTGAGTGAACAATCAGTTCTTGAAGTTGATGCTTTGAAAGCCATAATCATATTTTTCTCCAAAATGGCAGGTCTTGTAGGGTGTTCCTGGTATACAATTGTTAGTGTTTTCCAAAAGTGCTCCAAGGAAGACCACTGCTGATCTGGTGACAAGATCGTGGACACCTAAGATACGTGGTGAACAATGGCTGATGGGCCTCGTTTGGTTCCACAGAACTACTGTTGTGCCAATTGGTAAGAACATTAGTGTTAGCTATCATAGAACAGTTCCAGAACACACAGACTATTGCAGCTTGCTCTATGTGGGGTTATGCATCCTCAGACCAGTGAGAGTGCCCATGCTGACCTATACCACTGTCTAAGCCCTTTACGCCATGGTGATTTTCTATTTTTCTTTTTTGTTTTTTCCTCACTTTTTCCAAAGCCATAACTTTTTTTATTTTTCCATCAATATGGCCGGATGGGGGCTTGTTTTTGCAGGACGAGTTGAACGTTTTAATGACGTCGTTAATTTTACCATGTGATGCACTGGACAGAGAGAAAAAATTCCAAGTGTGTTGAAATCGCAAAAAAAAGTGCAATTCCACAAATGCTTTTTGGGTTTTCATTCACCATGTTCACTATATGATAAAACTGACCTGGCATTATGATTCACAGGTCAGTACGATTATGCAGATACCAAACATGTATACAGTAGTTTTTTTTATTTAGGTGGTGAAAAAAATTCGGAGATTTGTAAGAAAAAAAAAACATTTTTCTTTTGTCGCTATTTTCCCAGTTTCATAAGTTTTTATTTTTTGGGATATGGTGTGGTTTGGGGGCTTATTTTTTGCACCCTTAGCTGATGATTTTAGTGACACCATTTGGGGGTAGATACAATTCTTTTATCGCCTCTAATTGCATTTTATTGCAATGTTGCAGTAGCCAAAAAAACTGGGGTAATTCTGGGGTTTTGAGTTTTTCTCTAGTTACCCTGTTTAACGATCGGATTAATTTTATATTTTAATAGATCAGACTTTTACGAACGCAGCGATACCTAATATGTACATTTTTAATTTTTTAAATTGTTTTATTTTATAATGGGGGTGATTTGAATATTTGTGTTTTTTTTTTCATGTTTTTAAAAAATATTTTCTCACCTTTTATGGTATTTATTAGTTCCCTTAGGGGACTTGAAGCTGGGCCTCAGCAGTGCACTGCTGTGTATAGCAAATATCACGCTTTCCAATAAACATTGGCCGCAGGCTGGCGTTCACAGGAGGATCGTAATGACAGGCACGGAAGTTTTCAGCAGTCATGACAACCCAACTACACCCCATGATTACGTCACAGGCGCGCCGATGCGCACTTGGAATGACTCAGCCCCCCTGCCGGCGCTTGTGAAATGCAGCTGTAAGAGATTGACATCAGGATTTAACAGTTTAATAGCCACAGGCGGTGCTCTGTTCCACCCATGGCTGTTAGAGACACATGATGGCTGATGTGCCAGGAAAGATGCCGGCTTAGTGTGTGAGCCCACATCAAAGGCAGGGACATGACACATGACGTACGTTTACGTCTTATGTCGTGAACGGGGTTAAAGCACCTACAATGGGCCCATAAACATCAGAAATGGCCATTGGAGTAATGGAAGGTGCCTTGTCCAGTGGCCAGGTGTGTTTACGTCACTTGGTGGGGAGTGGAGCCAGTGTGATACTCTGGGCAATGTTCTACTGGGAAATGTTTGACCCCTGTATTCATGTGGATGTAACTTTGGCTTGCAAAATCTACAATAGGGCCCAAAGGATTACTAGTCTGTTAGGTCTTCAAAGGAACCCTTTGGGCACCAGGGCCAAGTGCAACTGCAGCCCCTGCAGTAACTATAGTTCCACCCCTGACCATCTACCTAAACATTGTACAGACCAAGTACACTTCCTCATGGAAATATTTCCTAATGGCAGTCGACTATTTCATCAGAATAATGTATCTTGTCACACTACAGAAATCCATTAGGAAGTCATTGGAGGAACATGACGAATAGTTCAAGGTGTTGACTTTTCCTCCAAATTCCAAAGGTCTCAATCCAATTGAGCATCCGAGCGACGCGCTGGAAAAACAAGTCCAATTCATAGAGGTAGCAACTCACACCCATCCTGAAATTCCTGGACTGTCGGTAAAAATAGGGCTCTTTTATCCCCTGTTCATATGAATCTTTTTATGTGTCCATGATTTTTTAGAAATTGGAGAAGCTTCATGATAATTACAGATATCATAGTCTGTACATTTTACAGTTCACAATGAGTGCATTCGATATCTTCATATTTGATTTATGGGATGTAAACATCAATCACTTAAAATCTTAAAGGGAATCTGTCAGCAGGTTTTTGCATTTATCTAAGAACAGAATGATGTAGGGGCAAAGACCTTGATTCCAGCGACGTATCACTTACTGGGCTGATTGTTGCTGTTTTGATAAAATCTCTGCTGCAGATCTAGCAGTTCTCTGAATGCTGAGCTGTGTATAGCCCTGCCCACACAACTGATTGTCAGAAAACTGCTAATCAATGTTGTTAACAGGGTTACACAAAGCAGGAGGATTACATGGCATGAGACAACTAATCTAATGATAATCTCCTGTTGATAAAACACTGATTTTATTGAAACTACAAAAAGCAGCCCAGTAAGCGACACATTGCTGGACTCAGGTTCTCTGTCCCTATATTATGCTGCTCTCTGATTAAATTGCAAAACCCGCTGACAGATTTCCTTTAAGGAATTATAATAGTTTTCCAATGTGTCACAATCAAGGGTTCGTAGTCACCTGAAACGCGTAGATACCGCCTTCATGTGAGCGGTAATGATAATGTCTTGTTTGATCAGTCCCAGTCCGTTGAGCTGGATTCCGCTTTCTCCTTTGGATTATCTTACATGGCTTAATATGTATGTTTTCATTATCGTTCGGAAAATATTATTTCTTTAGCTCCACCCCACCCATTATTGGACGTTTTTGTTTGCCATTCATCTGAAATGTATGGCTTCATCTAAAAGATATTTGTACAATGTAATTTGACGTGTGTATGGTGCAGTCATATGCAAACGAAGATTAGTATGATCGAGGAACAATCTTTCATTGTTCGATTGTCATCTCATGTGTACGAGGGCCTGTAGAGGACTAAAGCCCCCGTCTCACACAGCGATCTCGCTACCGAGATCTGTGCTGAGTCACTAGTTT
>VIAB01030882.1:0-14729 GCA_009801035.1 Oophaga pumilio
AGGGAGCCCCCTCCCTGCGCGATGCTTTCCTGTGCCCCCGGTACTCCGCGATCATGTCTGATTGCGGTGTGCCTGGGGTTAATGTGCCGGGAGGCGGTCCGTGACCGCTTCTGGCACATAGTGCCGGGTGTCAGCTGTGATAATCAGCTGACACCCGACCGCGATCGGCCGGGAGCGCATCCGATCGCATGGGACGTACTATCCCGTCCATGGTCAGATTGTCCCGGGTTTCATGGACGGGATAGTACGTCGGATGGCAGAAAGGGGTTAAACATGGGGTCACATATAGCTTTGTACAATATTCACACCAAGCATCAAAGCGCTGAAAGCTGCTCCACAACTAGTGGAAATCACAGCAAAACTGCACTAGTACATGTGTGGCAGTTTTGATTATAGTTGTGGGTTTCGCTTAAACACGTGAATGAAATTTTCCGACACTACCTCTGTAGAAACTGTGATTGTTGTCCCATGGGTTTTTACATGTATTCTGCAATGTTGTCAATAGGGAAAATGTTGATAAAACTACAACTTAGGCCTCTTTCACATTTCCGGCGGGCGCCTGGCGGCGCCCCCGGCATTTTGCCGCAGCGCCGCATGTGAAAACCTTTCACACTTCCGGCGGCCAAAGTGCGTTTTTTTGCCGGATGGTTTCTGATGCTTGGAGAGATAAGAAACCATCCGGCAAAAACAAAAAACGTTACATGCAGCGTTTTTTCCGGACGCCGCAATGTACATTTGCGCCGCATCCGGACAAAACCGCATGCAACGCATTGACATGCGGCGCCATCCGGCACTAATGCATGTCAATGCGAAAAAAGCCGCATGCGGCGCATCAGATTTTCAGATGCGGTGCTGCGGCAAAATGCCGGGGGCGCCGCCAGGGGCCCGCCGGAAATGTGAAAGAGGCCTTAATAGAGCATGCTGCATTTTAAAATGAAATAAAGCAAAACCTTAAAATTGTATGAATGGATTTGTTTAGGTTTTTTGTTACTTTGTATAGTTTTATGCGAGGTGGGAACCAGACCTAACCTTGCCTATAGATAAACCTAGCTGTGACAGGCAGTAATTTGGATATGTTTTTCGAACTATGGCTTTTAATAATTGGCATTCCTATTTTAGCTTAATTGATGTTTCAAAAATGTCTATTGTAAGGTATGTTCTAAAACCATTGAAAGGAAAAAATGAAAAATACAAGGATGAAAACTTGCTGCAGTCCACAAGAAAAAACTGGCCCCAAATATAAAACTGACGCTACTGAAGAATGGCCTCCGAACAAATGTTCTGGCGCTATCTTAATCCAGTCCTTCTGTCCACAGTCTCTACAAAGACTAAGTGTTCTGCTACATACTGACTTGGTACAATGAACATGATGTCAGGAGAACAGTGACATGAGCTGATTGATATATTTTTATGGGAAAAGATTTAGTTTGATTTATATTTAGTTCATTTTAATCCCTGCTCTTTTTTTCTGCTTAGGAATTTAGATGGAGCTATTATTAGTGATTGACAGCCCTCCTTGTGTATCTATATATACAGAGATAACTGTCAATTACTGCATGGCTCTGGCAATCAGAGCCATTTAGTGATCACATATTGTACAATAAATCTTAATAAAACTTGAAAGATATGTACAATTCTTAATATTTATGTATACAGAAAATATTATACCAAAAATTGTTATAATGATGTATGTACAACATTTTTTTAAACTGTGTAATGTTTTTTAAAAAATTTGATGCACCAACATTCTTACCCCCATCTACAGGTTTATGTTTGCTGAGAATTCACATTAGTAGAGCACAGTTATGTCTGCTTCATACCTATCCTGGTATGCATGGCCCCCTCATCCTCATCCTGGTATGCATGGCCCCCTCATCTCTTTTCTGGTATGCATAGCCTCCTCATCTCTAGCCTGGTAGGCATATCCCCCTTAGCCCTAGGCTGGTAGACATGGCTCCCTCATCTCTATCTTGGTATGCATGGCCCCATCAGAAAAACATTAAAAAATACATAAACCATTATACTTACCTTTCTGCGCTCCCTCGCAGCGTCTTGTTCCAATGTCAACAGCTGATTTATGCTTGTAAGCAACGCAGGGCAGGTACGTCATGCGCTGCTTACAAAGAGAGGACAGCTGCCAGAATACTCCTGCTCTCCACGCCGGGACTATGTGCGTGGAGAGCAGTGAACATTCATTGCCTAAAGTAGCGGGCACATGTGAACGGATGGCAGCTGCAGGAAACCAGGTGCTGCTGCGGCTAACAGCGTGTCCGCTATTAAAGAAAAATGAATATCACTGCCCTCCATACCCATGGGCGTGGAATGCAGTGAATATTCATTTCTCTTTAGCAGTAGGCACAGCTCGTTCCTCCTGTGACCTGCCACTGCCGCCCCCTACCTCCCCACTACAACCAGAGCAGATACATCCAGACTATAAGATGCACCCACCCCCATTTCCTCCACATGTTTGGAGGAAAAAAGTGTTTCGTATAGTCCGAAAAATATGGTACTAACTTTGCTGCGTTCAACTGTCCAGCTGCATTTTTAGAATATGTTCATACATAGTGGATTTTATTTAGCAAAGAATTACAGGAAAATATATTTACGCTATTTTATGGTTTGTTTGTTTTTTACATATGTATATACGGCTCTACTCACACTTGCATGGCTACTTTGTATATGTGTAGAATGTCTATATGCATATTGTCTAGAAGCTTCCATATACTGTACAGTTAGGTCCAAAAATATTTGGACCGTGATAAAATCTTCATGGTTTGGGCTTCACATGCCACTACTTTAGTTTAATTAAAGTGGTTGAACAAGAATTTCCAGTAACACGTTTAGGAATTGTAACCATTTTCGTACAAAGCCTCCTCATTTCAGGGGCTCAAAAGTAATTGCACAAATTAACTTTACCATAAATAATATGTTTTTAATACTTTGTAGAGAATTTAGGGGATTTTGACCCACTACTCCATACAGATCTTCTCCAGATCACAACATTGAGTTTCATCTCCCTCCAAAGATTTTCTGTTGGGTTCAGGTCTGGAGACAGGTCTAGGCCACTCCAGGGCCTTGAAATGCTTCTTATGGAGCCACTCCTTAGTTGCCCTGGCTGAGTGTTTCGGGTCATATTCATGCTGGACACCCAGCCACGACCCATCTTCAATTCTCTTACTTAGGGAAGGAGGTTGTTGGCAAAAATCTTGCGATACATGACCCCATCCAGCCATCCTTCAGTATGGTGCAGTCATCCTGTCCTCTTCGCAGAAAAGCACCCACAAAGTATGATGTATCCCCAACCATGCTTCACAGTTGGGACGGTATTCTTGGGATTGTACTCATCCTTCTTCTTCCTCCAAACACGACGAGTGGCGTTACAATTTTGTCTCCAGTGTCCTTAGACAGCTCTTTGGCCTTGGCCATGGTGGAGAGGTTGGAGTGTGATTGAGTGTGTATACCGGTGTCTTTTATACAGGTTACAAGTTCAAACAGATGCAATTAATACAGGTAATGAGTGCAAAGTAAGAGGGCTTCTTATAGAAAAACTAACAGGTCTGTGAGAGCCAGAATTCTTGCTGGTTGGTAGGTGATCAAATACTTATTTCATGTAATAAAATGCAATTTAATTATTAAAAAAAACACACAATGTGATTTACTGTTTTTTATTTTTAGATTCTGTCTCTCACAGTTGAAGTGTACCTACGATAAAAATTAAAGATCTCTCCATTCTTTGTTGGTGGGGGAATGTAAAAAATCGACATGGTATCAAATACTTATTTTTCCCACAGAACATATTAAAGAGCTGTAGTTCCTAAACCTTTACTCCAATTAGGATGTGAATATCCGCAAAATTAAAGTTGAGGGCCTTCAATTTAAGCCCATATTGATTATATAACTGTATCGTGAATATGTTGTGGTAAACAACTAAAAGGACAAAACTTTTTTACTGTCCAAAAATTACTGTATGTGTGTAGTATGTACAGTATATGCATGTGTAAAAACAATTAGTCTGCTTAAGGTCCATTTACCATACGTGATGAGCATCGCCAACTGGCAACATATTTGACAGCAGTCATTTAATATCCTTTTTACACAGATGACCCGGTTTCACATAATTCAGTGTGCATAAGCTGCCATTCTGTATGGCAGCTTGAGTTTTGTTTGCCCAGGACTATGCATTGCAGAGAATTATGTTCTTTTGTCCTGCACAAAAGATCATTTTGTCATTTTGCTCATTCGTCGGGTGAGATGCAACCTGTTTAGATTGTACAAATATTGGGAAACAAGCATTCCTGGTAAAGATAGTTCATGAAAATCAAATTGTTAATGGGCCAAAAGTGGAACCGGACAAGTCCCCCTTGCCTCTCTAACAGTCCCTTTATTACGCAGCATGACTCTGAAGCCAGGAAGCGTAAACCCATCTTCAGAGGAGCAATGAGGTGGGTCAAGACACCAGCATTCATGCACGAGATTTACAGAGAGCTAGCAATGACTCCAACTCTTGTAAATCATGTTATCCCACCCAAAGGGGTGTGATAACATGCTAAGTTGGATGACTAGTCTGGGGAAGCAAATGCCCCATCAACAAGTCAAAGGTTCAGGGAATTTATGCAGGAAGATACAAATGCTGGTGATTTGGTGTCATGGAGGACCTGTCAGGTTCCCTTTAACATTCATGAACATTGCTGTGGAGAAACATGGATGAACGTTATCCGACACATAGCAGGCTGTGTGCTTGTATCATATTATTTAGAACAGGATATGTGTATGATAATTGCTGCACTTTCCTGATGAAGGGGTCAGTTCAATCCTGAAATGTGTTATGTTGTATACACGAATAAACCTTCTCTATCAACCACTGTTATTCGGTCGTTTTCTCACCAAGCAGCACAGGCAACTTATCCTCCAGACTATTAACTGCAGTCACCCTTTGGGTATAGAAGGCAAAGTATCAAGGTGATGCATGGATATATGATGATATCAAGTTGTACCAACTTTGCTATGTTTTATTTTGCATATTTGACATCTGTACCATTGGTTTAGCAGCTATATGGTATCATCATTACCTATAGTAATGAAATCAAAAGTTCTAAGAAATGTACTTGCCTAAATCTCTAATTGTCCTGGCACTGATTATGGGCACAATATTTAACCAAGACATGTTTTTCTGTTCTACCAACCACAGGTGCTTATCGTCCTGAAGTCCCAGGAAAACAGTCCTTTCTTTACAACAGTGACAAGAAATGGGTTCCAGCATAGACCACACACAGAGCCTGGCTCTAATGAACTGCATCTGAGGAGCACATCTGGGAAACTTGGCTTCAATTAATGTTTCTGTCAACTTCAAACCATCCTGTGTATAAACAGTACTGCCCTCATTCTTGTGTCTGGTGTCAGAGTCTCCGTTCTCATCTTAAGCTGGTTGCTGTATAGAATCCCATTATTTACTCCCTTGTTAGCTTCCGTTCCATCAAGTTTCCATTATTTTTAGATGAGAAAACAGCTTATTCTCTCTTGTATATAAATATAGAAACATCTGAAAGCACAACGGTGTTGTGAACAAGGCCTTATAGGTCATTGTACATTAGTAGAGGGGTCATAGAGCTGTTGATTAAATCTTCGCTAAAGATGAGAGCCAAGTCCATCCCAGTTGCAAGCTCTGGGACTTTGCAGGCTTCCACTAATATCATAGGGTACCATATAATACACATCACTATTATTTTTCTGATGGGAGACAGTCACCCCCAAAATGCATTTTAAATGGGCTATACAGTGTTGTAGTGGAGTCCTTATAACAACGATGCTAGCACTGTATCTATTACTGCTACAGTGCCTGAGAAAATACCTTATAATTCATATGCAAATGACGGGGCTTAGGTGTCCTTTGTGTTTGGTGCATTGTTATGCTTCCTCATTTGCATACTGGAGCAGTTTCCCCACTGTTGATTGACAGCTTCCCAGAGCAATCACTGTCTGAACCCTGCTGGCCTGTGTGTGGCCGTCTGCACACAGTGGCTGCTCATGTTTTCTGTCTTCTTTATTCTGATGCCGCTCACTAATACACCCAATGTCAGAAGATAGGAGACAGGGAGGAGAACACATGCCACTGCACTGAAGCCTCTTGATTTGCATATAAATTAAAAGTTATTTTCTCGGGCACTAGGCCAGTAACATGTACAATGCTAGTATCGCTGTTATAGGGGCTAAATCCCCTTATAATAGCTCATTAAAAATGCATTTTGGGGGTATATGACTCCCTAAAAAAATCCGTTATTAAAAAACACCAACAAATCAGCATGTTGTTTGAGCACAATCTTTGCTACAATTTATTAAGAGAGAATAATAGATACAACAACATAATATTATTAAAACTTAACCTACAATAAGAATTTAAGGTTATAAAGTCCACACTAATCAATGTATCAAAAAGAACACATTACAAATGATTATGGGGTCTAGAACAGTATTTAAAGTCAAATCATCCACCATCTTGTTGGCATAAAATTTCTATTTGATAACCAGTAAAGTTAGATTATTGCTGCATTGTAAAGAACCACCTCTCAATGAACACAATATATAGGGGTACAATAATTCCAGTGCTAAGTGCTTTCACCAAACTCTTCAATATGAAGTGGGGTCTGTCGGGGATATTCACAGGTGACACATGGCCAAGGCAGTCTATATTGACCCAAAAAATATATTTGGTTCTCAGCAGCCTGATGTAATTCCACCCGGGAGGCATTGAATAAAATTTGCTACTACTTTCATCTGCTGGTCAGAAGAATCTCACAAATGATTTTCTCTATGTGCCATCCTTATCCCTGTGATCATCATCTTCTAGATTACTATCCGTTATGGACATGTTAATTCTACGTCGTTAAAGTTCTAGAGGAGCCATGTCTCGCTTGTCTCTTATTACTTCTGGACAGTTAAGTCGTGCTGTCAAGCTGCATATGATGCTCACGTAGAAATACCATACATCGAAATAAAAACCCAGCGCTTTATTATCTGTCAAGCTCCGACCTGTACGGCACAACAGTAATATGGGAAGGACAATGGTAGAAAACAAACCAGCTTTCGTGAGCAATTATAAAAATAATAACTTTGGTGTGGCTCCAAGGTAGGCAGTAAGAAGACAAGAAGCCTACTTCATAAATAGGAGGCGGTGATGACACAGATTAAATACATGTAGTAGCAAACATAATGGGAAATCAATTAGTAAAAGAATTAAATATATTTATTACAACATTAATTACAAAGTACGATTTTGAGGTTTATGGGACACTCTGTGAAGTATATAGGTAGTCAACCAGACAGCACTGTGGCTCTGTAGTTAGCATTGTTGGCTTGCCGTACTGGGGTCTCCTTGTTCTCATCATCTGCATGGGCGCATTAATATCCCTTTTTTATTAGCTTGTGTGTCTGAGATTAGATTGTGATTCCCATTACAGACAGGGACTAGCACCAGGAAATAAAAAAACTAAACAAAAATCTCTTTTTTGTTAAAAGTGTAAGACCTTTGCCATTGTGACCTTTACCCTTTTCTTAGTTGCCCGAACCATTTATTTACAAGTAGCCCTCATGAAAATAGGAACAGCTATGGGTGCAGCGTGGTAGCATTAAATCATGCATCTGTTTCATCCACGTGTAACCAAACACCTGAAAGTAAGGAGACTATTCTAATGCGATTACCTGTCACAAGACGTCTTCCTCATTCCCTTGTATTTATCTTGTTTTTGAAATTATCTGACAGACACTCTTCCCATCCCTGAAGGTTTGGTGCATTTTTATGCTATGAGATTTTGTTATTTCATGTCTAAGCTTTTATAAGTGCTACATAAATATAGACAGGGCCATGTCCTAAACCTACACTCACATGCATTTCACATGTAATTCACGCTGCGCTGTTTAGCTGCAAACAATAGGCTAAGAGATTCTGCTTCTTTACTGACTTTTTCCATTGTATAGAACCATGCTTTAAGCTTTTGGATCTGGAGTCAGTTTAACCCATTGGTGCCAAAGTATTCTTTTTTTTTTTGAATATTGTTTTTTCATCACTGCTTTCTCAGAGGCCAAACTTTTTTTGAGCAACATAGCCATGGCAGGCCTCCCGGACGATTTATATTTTTAATGACACAATTTATTTTACCATACACCTTATTGAAAAACTTGAAACATCATTTTTTGTAGGAATATAGTTTTTTTTTTACAGTGTTCACAGTGTGGTAAAATATTTTGAAGGGAACCTGTCACCAGAAAAAAACGTTATAAAACTGCAGATATGGGGTTATTCTTCAGGTTAATAGTATTATTAACATGCCTGGCGCCCGCACTTAGCCAAACACTACTTGCAGTGCTCTGGTGGCGCTGCTTCAGTCACCACTCTGAGCATACATAGTGGCGGCTGTAACTTCACCCCCGGCCCTGACTGACAGCTGAGCCACAATGCAGAGCCTCTTTCAGTCGGTGCTGTGGGAATAGTTACAGCCACCGCTCTGTATACTTAGAGCGCTGACTGAAGCGGTGCCGCACCTGTGACTGAATCCGGCTAAGTGCGAGTGCCGGGCAGGTTAATAATGCTATTAACTTTCAGAATAGCACCATATCTGCAGATTAATAGTGTTTTTTTTCTGGTGATAGGTTCCCTTTAACCTTATTTTGCATGTTAGCTCAAAAGATGCCCAGATGTCTTTTGGATCTTTTTACCATTGTTTTTGCTTAAAAAAAAACGTTAATGAAGAAATCATTATTCAATGGAATGAAAAAAATACGACTGGAAAACGAAAGTAAAAAAAGACGTCAGAAAAACCATGGGGGA
Source organism: Oophaga pumilio (assembly GCA_009801035.1). Taxonomy (NCBI): domain Eukaryota; kingdom Metazoa; phylum Chordata; class Amphibia; order Anura; family Dendrobatidae; genus Oophaga; species Oophaga pumilio. The sequence continues at coordinate 8,822 of VIAB01030882.1, forward strand.
GCCCTCCAGAAAAACGCCAGCAGTCAAAACCATTACAAAAATGCTCACAAAAAAAGACACAAAAGATGCATCAGAAAACAAAAAGATCAGAGTTTCCTGAAGAGTCTTCTGCTGGAAAAACTTGGTGGGTTTGCTTAAGTTTAAAAGACATTGTGTGCTAAGTGATGCCAAATTTTAACAATATTTATAAACAATTGAAACTTAAAAAATACAAAGCTTTTAAAAAAGTTTTGTATTGACTTATTTTAACCCCTTCACCCCGAAGCCTGTTTTCACCTTCCTAACCAGGTCAAATTTTACAATTCTGACCACTGTCACTTTATGTGGTAATAACTCTGGAATGCTTCAACGGTTCCTAATGATTCTGCGATTGCTTTCTCGTGACATATTGTACTTCATGATAGTGGTAAAATTTGTTCAATATAACTTGCATTTATCTGTCAAAATATCAGAAATTTTACAAAAAATTTGGAAAATTGTGCAATTTTAAAACTTGTAATTTTTATGCCCAGAGTTATGTCACAATAATAAATAAATAACGGTTAAAAGTTGACCAGCAATTTCTCATTTTTCCAACAAAATTTACAAAACCATTTTTTTTAGTGACCATCACATTTGAAGTGACTTTAAGGGTCCTATATGGCAGAAAATACCCAAAAGTGTCACAATTCTAAAAACTGCACTGCTCGAGGTGTTCAAACCACATTCAAGCAGTTTTAACCCTTTGGGTGGTTCACAGGAATTAATGGAACGTGGAAAGTAAAAATGAACATTTAACTTTTTTTCACAAAAAATTTACTTTAGACCCAAATTATTTTTATTTTATCAAGCGTAACAGGAAAAAATGGACCCCAAAATTTGTAGTGCAATTTCTCCTGAGTACACTGAGCTCGGAAGGGAAGGAGCGCCATTTGACTTTTTGAATGTAAAATTTGCTTGAATCATTAGCGGACGCCTTATCACATTTGGAGAGCCCCTGATGTGCCTAAAGAATGGAAACCCCCCACAAGTGATCCAATTTTGGAAACCAGACCTCTCAAGGATCTTATCTAGATGTTTCTTTAGTACCTTGATCCCCAAGGTGCTTCACAAAAGTTTATTATGTTGAGTCGTAAAAATTAAACATAATTTTTCCCACAAAAATGTTATTTTTGCCCCAATTTGTTTCACAAGGATAAGAGGAGAAGATGCACAATACCATTTGTTGTGCAATTTCGGAAGGGAAAGAGCGCCATTTGACTTTTTGAATACAAAATTTGCTGGAATCATTAGCAGATGACATGTTGCGTTTGGAGAGCCCCTGAGGTGCCTAAAGAGTGAAAATCTCACACAAGTGACCCCATTTTAGAAACTAGACCCCCTCAAGCAACTTTGTTTAGATGTGTGGTGAGTACTTGAAACTCACAGGTGCTTCATTGAAGTTTATTGATTGTTGAAAAAAAATCACATTTTCCCCACAAAAATGCTTTTAACCCCAATTTTTTGGTCAGCAGGAGAAAATAGACCCCAAAATTTATTGTGCAATTTCTCCTGAGTACACAGATACCTCATGTGTGAGAAAAACTACTATTTGGGCGCACGTCAGGGATCAGAAAGGATGGAGTAACATTTTGGAACGCAGATTTTGATGGAATATTCTGCCAATATCATTTTGCATTTGGAGAGCCCCTGATGTGCCTAAACAGTGGAAAGCCTTCATAAGTGATCGGATTTTGGAAACTAGACCCCTCAAGGAATTTATCTAGATTTGTGGTGAGCATCTCAAACCCGCATGTGCTTCACAGAATTTTGTAAAGTTGAGCCATGAAAAAAAAAATCATATTTTTCCCACAAGGTTTAACCGGGGAAAATTGACCCCAAAATTTGTTGAGCAATTGCTCCGGAGTACACCAATACCCCATATGTGGTTGAAAACTACTTTTCAGGAACTGTGCAAAGATCAGAAGGGAAGAAGCGCCATATTGGAGCTCAGATTTTGCTGAACTAGTTTGAGGGTGCCATGTCACATTGGTAGATCCCCTGAAGTGCCAGAACAACAGAAACCCCCTCATAAGTGACCCCCATTTTACAAACTACACCTCTCAATTAATTCATCTACTTGTGCAGTGATCATATTGACACCACAGGTATGTTACTGAATTTTATGCCATTGGGCAGTGAAGAAAGAATAATTACATTTTAACCACCAAAATTAGGTTTTAGCTCCAGATTTTACATTTTCACTTGTACCAAAATTTGTCCCACAATTTCTGCTGAATGTAGAAATACCCCATTTATGGCTGTACAGTACTGCTTAGCCAAATGGCGAGACTTGGGGGAGACTGGGTGCTATTTTCCTCCTGGAGCATAGATTTTGCTAGAATAGTTTTCTCTCCATATACAGAGCCCCTAAGTGCTAGAAGAGCAGAATCCACCCTCAAGTGACCCCATTATGGAGATTATACTCTTTTGGGAATTTATATACAGGTGTAGTAATGATTTTGACTCCATGTGTGTTTTCCAGAAACAAGCAGCAGTGGATATCGCTGAGTGAAAATTGCAAACTGCCATTGTAGTGCCCAGTATGTTGTAGTCACCAGCACTTTGTAGTGTCCAGTATGTTGTGGTGCCCAGCTCATGCTTCTGGAGACATGCCTGTAAATTAGGCAGGCTGTCATCGCTACAGAAATGCCAAACGTGGACGCTAAATGTGGTTAAGGCACACTGGGCTCAGAAAAGAGGGGGGCATTTGGATTTGAGAGTGCAGAATTTGCTGAATTTCTTTTGTGGAGGCGAGGAGCTATAGCGCTTTTCCAGAGCCTTTGTACTGCCAGTAACGTGGAAGCCTCCTAAATTTCCGTTAACAGATGATGGAGCTGAGCGGTGACTTGCTTTGTTTGTGGACTGAGTTGAAGCTTTTGTTAGGAACATTTTACATAACATTTTTGATCACATTTATCTGGTGCCCTACACTGAACACTTACATTGGGGTTTACATCTAAGGCCGGAGTCACACTACTGTGTAACACGGCCTAGTGCTATGCGATAAAACTGTGCATAGCATTCGGCACAGCTTTATTCTATGGGGCAGCTCAGATCTGCAGTTATTTTCTCATGCCGATTCGGCATGAGAGAACAATCGCAGCATGCTGCGATTGGCAGCGATACTCGGCTCATTCGCACCCATACAAGTCTACGGGTGAGAATTAAACATCACACTGTACTCATATATTACCCGAGTACAGTGCAATATGCGCCGACGCTGGCAGCAGAGGAAATAGACCAATTACTTTTTCCGTCTCCTCCGCAGCTGTGCTCCAATCCTGTCATGCGTGAGGATCTGAGCACAGTAGCATGACACTCGGCTCCTGCTCACAACAGAGCTGGAGCCGAGGGTCATTAGCATATCGCATCAGATGCTATGTGCTGTAGTGACTCCAGCCTTAATCTCAGAGTGACGTGATTCAGATGAAACCCCCGAGGGATCCATTCACTGTAATGCAGCAGCAGACTTACTCTGGACTCCGTCTGGTCTCTGTTCAGCATTGCCCTTCTTTTCAGAGGTGCACAAAACTCTTGTGGACAGCACTTTTATGCACGCCTAAAAAGACGCACACTGTCAGATCGTAGGCGGCCAGACGACGTCCACAGTGCTTCCATCTGCCTCATTACAGGAAATCTTCCATCGAGGGATCCATCTGAATAATGTATTTAAGAGATTTACACGGAAACCCCGGTGTAAGCGCTCAGCATAGACCGCAGTATAAATGTGCGCCGAGCCTTACTGCGATCTTTGGACGGCAGAATGAACAAATCAACAGCATGTGAAGAATTGGTTTTATTTACTTTTTACGCCGTTTCTCGTGCTTTATAAGCGATTAAACAACTTTATTCTCTGGGTCAGTCCGTTTACAGCGATACTAGATTTATATAAGTTTTTTGCAGTACGAGTTGATAGTTTTATTGGTACCATTTTTGGGCACATGACATTTTTGATTGCTTTCTATTCCAATTTTTGGATTTTTTTCGGTACAAGATGACGTTTTCAGAGATACCATTTTTATTTGCATTTGTCTTTTTGATTGTGTTGTATTCCACTTTTTGTTTGGCGGTATGATAATAAAGCATAATTTTTTGCAGCGTTTTTTATTTTTTTTAACTAGTGGAACAGTTGCGTAGATCGAGTCTTTCCAGACATAGAGTTACCAAATATGTGTATTTTTTTTTTTAACATAAATAAATGTATTTATTGGATTAATAGTTTTTAAATATCTTCACAATTTTTATTAACATTTATTTTACTTTTTCAAATTGTCCCAGGATTGGACATCAACTGTATACTGACAAATCGCTGATCTAATACTCTGCAATGCTTCTACATTGCAGAGCATTAGAACAGCATCTGACATGCAGTGAGGAGGCTTGTCAGCTCGTGCTCCGAGCATGAGCTAACAGGCCATTGTCACTAGGTGACCACGTGGTCATCTTTCTGCCTGGAGTCACCATGGAGACCATCAGCATGATGTGATTGCATTGCGTTGAGCTTCCTCCCTCTGCGATGCCTCACAATGTCACACGATGCCTCACGATGTCACTATTGACAGCAGCATCACAGGGGTTAAACACTCGTGATGATCACCGCATTTGATAGCGGCCACTCTCATCGTGAGTCTGCACGATCATGGCGCCGTATATATACTTCTCTTTGTGGGAAATCAGCTCCGGCAAATTGGTGTGTATATGTATGTTGAGAAGGGGTTAAAACTCATTTAAAATATTCCTTGTGGGCATTTTGGTCTACAACCTTGATCTCTTTTTATTTAAATTTTTTAGGGGGGAGAGTAGAGGATAGCTAATGAAAAAGCAACATTTTTTCTGCTTTTATTATTTATGGTGTTTACTGGTTGAGATAATTAATGTTACATTGTATTAGTTTGGACCGATATGAAAATAGCAATACTGAAAGAACATTTAACATGTGTCCTGTCAGCATTCTCACCATAAAGTGTGCCTGTGGCAAGACAGGACTTACTAAAATAAGCTATGAGGCCTTTATTAAGCCTTCAGATGCCATGGCCATCCATAAGTTCACGGCCAACGTGTTGCAGAGTGATGGTGGACAGACAAAGGAAACCTAACCACTTATATGCTGTGGTCACTATTAACAGCAGCCATTAGAGGTTCGAATTCTGGGATCATTATTATCTTTGTTCCCGAGTATTGGTGGCAGGTGTCAGCTGGGTAACACAGCCAACAACTGTTTCATAGCTCCTAACACTTAGTCTTCACATGTGACATATATAAGTACGACACATGCTAACTACTTGTTCATGGATAACAATCCTATTAAGTAGCCTCATTCTAAAAGGCTCCAAAAAAATTCAAATTCAAATACATTTCCACATTATACACTGCTCAACATTAAAATTACAACACCAAGAAGGAAAAGTTGGGAAATTATGAAAGACACAGGATCAAATCGATAGACATGTTAAAGATATGCAAATTATGAAAAAATGGAAACCATTTTCAAAACATTTCAAATTATTATATAAGTATGAGCGCCAAGGACAAAAATACACCCTTTTACATGCCTTTTTGTGCTGTAGATAAGGTTGTCATTGGTTGACTGAGTAAAGCTATGTGACTCAGAATGCACATACGAAAACAAATCTTCAAGATCTGCTGCTGGCAGGTCCCTTTGCAGTTACCGACAAATGATGTCCCAGATGTGCTGAATGGGAGACAAGTCTGGAGGTGCTGCAGACCAGGATAGCATGTTTAGGCCTTGTAGGCTGCTCAAGTAGCACAAGTAACATGCTGACTGATGTTGTTGTGTTGAAAAACGGTCCCTGGTACACTTTAGAGAAGATAAATAGTTGGACCACTAGTTTCACGCCTAAATCAATGTAACACCGATCTGATAGTA
>VIAB01030886.1:0-11098 GCA_009801035.1 Oophaga pumilio
CAACCGCGACGATCTTCGTGGCAATGCACACATGACACCTCCTCTCAGGGTTGGCAACAATGATAGTAAAAATCTTCACAATCATTTACTCTCACTGACCTCGGTGATGAGAGGTGGGTGGGATTATGGGCATGGGGAGATGAATATTCACTGCTCCTGCTGCCAACTTTCCTGCAGTGGCGACACTGCACCTACCTCATGTGACCCCTGCTCCACTGTCGCCGCCCCCCATCCTCCACACCAAACCAGGTACATTGGGACTATAAGACAATAAGACACCCCCACATTTTCCTCCCAAATTTGGGGGGAACAAAGTGCATTTTATAGTCCGAAAAATACAGTTTATGGGGCGTTGGGATCCCAAACATGAAACCATAGTGAAAGTGAATAGACTGGAGCGCACTCTAGAAATAGCAATAATGTTTGCTGGCATTCAATGCACAAGTCAAACTCTGACATCCAACAGAGAAAAACTAGGATCAAATATAAATAAAAAATATAACTGACATATGTAAATCCACCAGAAAATTTAATTTGATATAAACACAGAAATACAATCTTCATGAATATAATCATAAAGGAGTATTTGTATAAAAAGCTACCACTTTTTCACACTGCGTATATTCACTGCATCAAAAACGCAGCTTCTTACAATTCCAGCAAAGTGGAATCTGCAATATGTCAATTTCTCATGCGGGTAAGCTAAGTTTTAAGTGCAGATCGTTCCCATAGACATGCAATAGATGCGGAAAATCAGCAAGTAAAAAACTCACATTCCATGAATTCTCAAATTACATTCATTTTTGTCAGTACACCAGTCTTTTATGTTTGTGTTTCTTTTATGTATATGTATTTTACGGTTATTTTACCATCATTAGCTTCTGTATTAGATATATATTCTGATTCAATATTTTTTTAGTTTGATGACTGTGCAATAAACTCTTTGTCTTTTTGTTACCTGCATATTGATGTTTTTACACTTGTTTTTTATTAATATATTGATAGCATACATGATATATAAGCATGCATTTTAGTTTACGTTATGTTAATATGTAATGTTACATATTATTTTTATTTTTTATAGCATTATATTCACACTTGAAATGGATATAGCTTTCCGGGCAACTGAGCTGAAGATTAGTAATGCACTAAGTACAAAAGATCTATGGTCGATGATCTTCTTATGTGGAAAGAATTTACAAGAAAGAGATAAGGAGAACATAAAAGACGGAGTTGCACTCTTTTCAATTCTGGAAAAGAATGGTTTTCATTCGAAAGGAAATTTACTTTTTCTTAAAGAACTTCTAAGTAGAATAGGCAGAAATGATATCCTAAAAGATACACTGAAGACAACAAACAATGAAATGGAAGAGCTTAAACGATCCTACCAGCATATTTCATCATACAGGTAAAACAATGTTCTAAGCTATTTGGAGACATCTCCAAAATATTATCACCATGCAAAATGAACTTGAGCTACAAACAATGTAAGAAATTTCTCTGCAAATCTTGTAAAAAAGAATAATTTATCCAAGGAAACAATTTCCATTTAAGTCTAAACAGATAAACAATAGGACTTAGTTCACATGTGTGAGATTTTACACAAATGTGGCTGTGGATTCCCTATCCAAATCCTTGTGAAATGTGCTACAAATCCAGATCTAATGCATGTGTATGGGGCTTCTACAACTCCATTCATATGCAATGGAACATTTCTGCATGTATTTCCAGCTGTGTATCAGAATTATGTGTCTTTGCTAATTGACTGTCAATGAGACTATTCCTTGTGCTAATCTTCAGTGAAGTTGTCACATACCAACATCACAAAGAAAGTAATTCCATGGCAAAAATGTGGGCTTGGACTTTGTGGAGATACACATTGGGTAATATTCTGATGTTTGAACATTCTCTAAGGCACCCAGTGTTAATGTAGACGTTCTTTGCCCGGTTAGTCATGTAGTACCATATAATGTCATATTTCTCCCAGAATAAAGCAATTTAATACTCAAAATAGTGGCAAAAGTTTTTGGGAAGACCTAAATTGTCAATATAGTGAAACAGTACTCATATAGTACCATACCTTGCATACACAAAGCCAAACCATGATCACTCTGAAATGCATTGCTCTCAGAATCTCACTATCTAGAATGGCATACTTCACCATTCACCAACATGCCACACAGTGCCCATGCAGTCATGGCCGAAAGTGAAAGAAAATTATTGCTATTACACATATTTTGTTACACACATATTTGTTTCCTTTGTGTGTATTGGAACAATACAAAAAAACTGACAAAAAAGCAAATTGGACATAATTTCACACAAAGCCCTAAAATGGCCTGACAAAATTTTGAAAAAAAACTTTGTTTCAAGCATGTGATGCTCGTTCAAACTCACCTGCGTGAGCAATATGAAAATCACACTTAAAACCAGATAAAAAGGGGAGAGGTAAGAGGTTGACTCAATCTTTGCATTGTGTGTCTGGGTGTGCCACACTAAGTATAGAGAACAGAAAGAGGAGGAGAGAACTGCCAGAGGACTTGAGAATCAAAATTGTTGAACAATATTAACAATCTCAAGGTTACAAGTCCATCTCGAAAGATCTTGATGTTCCTTTGTCTACGGTACGCAACATAATCAGGAAGTTTACAACCCATGGCACTGTAGTTAATTTCCCTGTACGTGGACGGCAGAGAAAAATTGATGAAAGCTTTCAATGCAGGATAGTTTGGATGGTGGCTAAGCAGCCCCAATCAAGTTCGAAAGACATTCAAGCTGTCTTGCAGTTGTCAGAGCGAACTATCCATCGACATGTGAATGAAATGAAACGCTATGGCAGGAGACCCAGGAGGGTCCCATTACTGACAGACATAAAAGCTAGACTGCAGTTTGCTAAAATATACCCCAAATTCTTCTGGGAAAGTGTCTTGTGGACAGATGAGACCAAGATACAGCTTTTTGGTTAAGCACATCATTTTACTGTTTACCGAAAATGGAATGAGGCCTAAAAAGAAAAGAACACAGTACCTACAGTTAAATATGGTGGAAGTTCAGATATTTTGGGATTGCTTTGCTGCCTCTGGCACTGGGTGCCTTGACTGTGTGCAAGGCATCATGGATTCTGAAGACTACCAAAGGATTTTGTCTCGCAATGTAGTGTCCAGTGTCAGAAAGCTGGGTTTGCATCCTAAGTCATGGGTCTTCCAGCAGGACAATGACCCCAAACAAACTTCTAGAAGCACCCAAAAATGGATGGAAACAAAGTGGTGGATAGTTCTGAAGTGGTCAGCAGTGAGTATGGATCTAAATACAATTGAATATCTGTGGAGAGAACTTAAAATTGTTGGGAGAAGGCACCCTTCAAATATGAGAAACTTGTAGCAGTTTGCAAAAAAAGATAGATCCAAAATTCTAGTTAGGAGGTGTAAGAAGCTTGTTGATGATTATAGGAAGCGATTGCAGTTATTTATTCCAATACTCTGCAACCAAATGTTAAGTTGAAGGTGCCAACAATTTTGTCTGACCCATTTTGAGTGCTAGGCCTGGATCACACATGCGAGAAACTCGCACAATTCTCGTGCGAGTCTCTCACATGAACACCCGGCACTACCGCCGGCACTCGGACCGGAGCCTGCGGCTGCATAGGGATACGTGCAGCCGCATTCTCCCGTCCGAGTGTCACCGGGTGTTCATGCGAGAGACTCGCATGATAGATTGTCCAGACAACGTACAATTTGGGGATAGGTTTTCATTCAAATGCTCAGGTACTGCTGGAGCGGCTTCAGGGTCAAGTATAAACTACGTATAAACTACACAAGACTACAGTGATGATAGTGGATAAGGAAATAACTACTAGAGACTGAGGTTGGAGGATATGGCAACATACAGTTGCACATGCACTACCACTAGGGAAACTATAGGGGTTGCTCAGGCACCTCCCTAATGGGGAGGATGCTTTTTATACACGATGCCTCCCAGCTATTGGATGGGACATCTTTGCAGGTGTGCTCTGCACCTTGAAGAGCTGGGGAGCGTGCACACTAGGTGCGCCGCTGAAAGTCTGTGCGGTGTGCACAGGAGAAGGAGACAGAGGAGAATGAGGATGCTGATGCGGCCGGGGCAGTGATTATGTCTGCGTCCCTGCATTGAGGGAGAAGGGGAATGATGCGGGGGAGCCGGCTATGGGTGTTACAGTATCTCTAGTAAGACATGGTGGAAAGCCCAGTACCCCAATATCTTATGTAATAGACCAAAAATACAGGATAGATAACACTGAGAATGGCCTCTTCTTATCTCAGTACTCCTGATATTTCCAGTATTAGATCAGAAAGACTTGGTGGACAGCAGTATGACAGCCTCTTCTTACTTCAACACTCCTATATCTCCAGTATTAGATAATAAAGACTGGGTGGACAGTAGTTTGACCAGCCTCTACTTACCTCAGATCACAGTTATCTCCAGAATTAATGAGAGTATCCACTAAGAGCACAACTTATTACCCAAAACAGGTAGAGGGTAGATATCTCATCTGCAAATGCTCAAAAAGCACTTGTCATATTGTCACACATGCAGGTGGCACATGTGGTTCATGGACCCACTGTGCTACAGGGCCTGGCTTACCTAGGAGCGGCATAGCTAAGCCCGGTCAAGTGGCATAGTGGGTCCATGAACCATGTGCACCACCTACTTAGGCCATGGGTTCTGCTGTTCTCGAGGCTTCCTTATGCTTGGAGTTGTATCGACAGTTGAGCCATCAGCAAGAACAATAGGATAAAATTTTTACCTATATTCAGACACTGGATGCCTGATTGAAAGCCCTGACATTTTCTGCACCAGCTCAAGTTGCAGTCCCTGCAGCCGTGCCTATTCAACTTGCAACTTGCTCTCCTATAGTGGAACCCATCCTGTCTGATCCGCCACGGTACAATGTGGATCCAAAGTAGTGCTATGGGTTCCTAGAGTAGTGCATGTAGCACTATGAATTTTTTGGGCCGTCATTTTCTTTCCGATTGGGCTAAGGTGGGATTCCTTATGTCCTACCTAACAAAAGATGCCCTAGCATGGCTCAACCACCTATGAGATATAGGGGATCCAGTGACCTCAGACCTGCAGGCCTTTCTTGTGGCCTTCCGAAAGGTCTTCAATGAGCCGAGTCTTGAATCTTCTGCAAAATCTTCCTTTCCCAGCATCCAGGAGCAGACCAGGGAGGTGACGAGTGTGAGAAGGCCATCACGTCTGGCACTGTCCTTTCAGAGACCACATGTTCCCCAGTCTCATGAGACAGCAGTCTGTAAGGAATCCATGGTGGTCGACAGTGTGTGGCAGGCTGAGCAGCAGCTGGAACTCTGTCACGTAAAAAAGGATTGTGGTATTGCTGCAGTTGTGTGGAATTTTCCGGCTGTCTTTGTCATGTGAAGTGTGAAAAACTCTAAAAGCTCCATAATCCTGTTGGGCTGTTGTTGGGTGAAGGAAGAGCCCTACCCAAAAACATTCAAGTCATTTTTAAACATCTTGAGCTCCAGATGGGAGCATTGTATACGGAGAAAATTACCTACCATGTATTGTCTGGTTTATTCCATCAACTTTCCCTAGTTTGTCCAGAGCTGAGAAGTCGAGTGTCCGTTCTTGTCTGGAAATCCTGAGAAGTGCTTCATTGGGGACATCCAGTTTTGTCATCTTCTTCGCCAGGTCTTCTAGTTGCCCACTCGCTATTTGCTGGTGTCTCCCAAGGAAGGGAAGAGGAGACAATGTCCCCACATACTCCCGACGATTGTACCAAGGATCTGCTCCCAGGAACCTCCCCTCCTATTGGACATGTCAACTTAGAGATTAGGCTGAAGATGGACTCATAGGAGATATCTTCAGTTTCTAGGTGGTCGATTGAAGAGAAAGTCAAGGTGGTGGCATCTTTGAAGTCTCTGTTATCCACCAACCAGGCAGAGGAACTTCAGTAGGTCCTTGAATCCTCCAGGGTGGTAACAAGTCTCACCACAGAGAAATGCAAGATTCCTGGTACTACGCCTACTTCGTCTCATTGTAAGGATGGGTTGATGGAGAAGTTGTGAAGATCGTGAGAGATATCACTTTTCTTCTAGTGGATTGAAGTGAACATGGTGTCAAAGAGATGTCGTGGGAGCCCGTGAAGATGACTCGGGTCCCAATTTCTCTGCAGAGAGTCCTCGCAGGCTTGAAGAAAATCAAGTGTAAGGGGGGATACTGTAATGCTAATGCCGGTGTCCCTGCATGGTTACCCTTCACCTTCCATGCTGGGATGCTGACATATTCACCGCTCCTGCCACGTGACATGTTCCCTCGTATGCTCCCTGCTTTCTGTGTCTGTATTCCGGCGGCGCACGGAACAGCTCGGAGGCATCTTGTATAAAAGGCACCCTCCCCAATAGTCAAGTGCCTAAGCAACATTGATTCATTAGTTAGCTAGTTTAGAACTAGTGAATTGTTAGGTCCCCTGGTCCTTGAGTAGCCAGGTCCTGTATCCGAACCTCTGGTCTGTGTGTGGCCAGTTCCTGAATCCATTCCCATGGTCTGTGTATGGCCAGTGCCTGAACTTGGTCCCATGGTTCATGTGCGCCCATTCCTGAACCTCGTCCCCTGGTTCGTGTATGTCCAGTGCCTGGACGTGTACTCTGTATGTCTGGAATGCTAAAATCAGTCTCCGAATCCAGTCTTGTCTGTGAATATGTGTCAGTATCGCTCTGCCTGAGAATCCATAACCTGTGTAGTCTGAACGTGTCTATGTGCATGACTCATGGAGTCAGCAGCTGCAGTGCCGAGGACTGCCTAGGACTAGTACCTGGTGGCTACCTGTGGCTCAAGTCTAGGGCTGCTTTCACATTTGCGTCTGTACGCGCAGCGTTTGATCCGCATGCGTCATGGGTACATATCTGTTATGTTTCGGTAACTGAGGAGTGCAGGAAAAAAGGCAATACACCAGAGAAGTTGGAAACTATGAGATTGCAGTACCCTGACTAACCACCGCAACTAGAGGCAGCCGTGGAGCGTTCCTACGATGGTCCTAGACGCCTCTTCACAGCCTGAGAAACTAACTACACCTACAGATAGAAACAGGAAAGCTATCTGCCCCGGAGCAGAACCCCAAAGTCAATAGGAAGCCCCCAAACATGTAATGGCGGTTAGACAAGAGGAAACACAAACACAGTAAGAAAATAGTATGAGCAAATGCTGGGGCCCAAACTATCTAAATAGAAAAGGATAGGAAGGGTACTTACTGCAATCTCTAAAAACCCTGAAAACAAACCAACAATACTAATTTCAAAAACACCTGAGATCACACGACCTCTGCCACCTAAATTAGCTCTCTGGTGAAGCAAAAGGAAAACAGCAGCCACTGAAAAAACTGGAAAAAGCAAAAGAACTTACATCAGTGGCTGTACAAAACTGAGAGGGCAAAAGCCCCCAGAAGGGACCAGAAGGTCCCCACAGAAAAGCAGGACAAAATACAAAAATATAGCAAAAACACAAAATAAGAAAATGTCTTATCTGAATGCAGGAGATGCAGACACGACACAGCAGGCTACAAGGGAAACTGGAAAGAAGGATTCAGACCAGAACAATTGATCACCGGCAACCCTGATGGGGAAATGACTCCCTTATATAAGACCAATCCGTGGCACCTGATTCCCAGTCTTCACAATCCTCATTAGTACCGCTTGTAACCACCAGAGGGAGCCTCTGCTCAGAACTCATCCCAAACCAATTCACAACACATATCTTTAACATGGTGTACGCAGGGACATGCGTTTGCATACGTTCGCATCCATTTGCGTACGCACGCGTCATTTTGTGGTGTCCGGCAAACGCAACATGTTGCATTTTATGAAGCGTCAAAAATCCGTCAAATATGTGCAGTCATGAGCATGCGGATGAGTGCGTAAAAAAATGCATTACTGTCTAAGGAAACACATTGATACGCAAGGACATGCGCATGGATACGTTCGATGCGCGTGGATGCATTCGATGCACATGCGGACTTCAGACTGCGCATGTCCAGGAACTGATTACAGCACCTGGAAATATCGAACGCATGCACACAAACAACGCAAACGCATGCAAAAAAAAGCATATAAACGCGGCTTTTTTTGGCGTCATGTGTAAGATGATGCAGATAAAAAACGTTGCATAAACATGTGTTTGCATGCGTTTTTGCATGCGTTTGCAGATGATACACTGCGCACATATACGCAAATGTGAACTTAGCCTAACTCAACTATCAGGATCTCTAGCAGACACCAGATAGCCACTTAGATACGCCTCTCTTAGGCAAGCCCAGCCGCATTGTACAGTGGTTCCATGAACCGTGTGCACCACCTGCGCTCATGACACAAATTAACATTTTAGCACAGGTTTCTGTCAGTGTAAAAAGAAAGCAGCCTTTTTAATTCTATTGTGATTACTGCCATAGACAAAACGATTGGAATTTGTTAACTAAAGGTATTTAGGGATTTATTTATAATGATATTTACTTTAGCTATTTATTCCTTTATTTTCCCTTTAACACCTTTAAGGAAGAGATTGCTAGTCTTTTTAATTGTTTTTTACTTATTTCCTACAGTTAGTGTTCCTCTTCACTACTGTAATCCTTTAGTGATGACATTTTTGTTTCCTCCACTAATCTAGACAACTATTAAAAGGATGACTTGTCACTTCCTAAAAAAATTGCTTTATATACATTGCAAAAAACTCTGAGCTTCCTAGATTCTACTTCTCTTTTAGTTTTTGTGCTGCATCAATCCATTGCAAGGATTTTCACTTTTGTCGATTTTGGAGTGCAATGTATGTGAAATGTCTACTTTGCAGTCCAGCAGGCATTTCATCAGAGTCTTCTTTGTTGACATGTTCCTTTACCCCTCTCTCCCAGATGCTGCTAATCACTGCTATCGCAAATTGATAGACTGTTGGATCAACTGCCAAGCTGTGATTGACAGCATCTGTGAGGGGTGAAGGCACACTCCACCAGAGAAGACTCTGAAGAAACCCCCAGTTGGACTTCAAAACAGAGATTTCACATACGGCGCTCCAGAAGAAATAAATGTGAACACCTCTGCAATGGAGCGATGCACTGTAAAAAAGAAAAGAGAGGAAGAATCAGGAGAGCTCATGGATTTTTACAAGGTATTGAACTATTTTTTTTAATAAGCGATAGGTCTTCTTTAACCATAACCATTAACCAATTTTAACAATTTAAACCACTGTTTAGTAATATTATTTATATTCATCAACCCAGATCACTAATATTGTAGTAATTATAAGATAAACTATATAAGTAACTATATAGTGGTTATTTTTTTATGAATAACAGGTCCCTGCTTTATGATATTTCTGAAAATCTATTCACGACAGAGACTGATAACATTATGCATTTGGTGCAACAAGAAATTAACAACATTCGGAAAATAAATGAAAAAGTAAGATATTAAAGATATTAAAACTTTTTTTTATAAAGTTCCATTCTCACATTTGAGTAAGAAGAGCCATGCATGTAACAATAATACCTGGAAATAGGCCTTCTACAATGCTTCAGTAATACAGATAAGCTCTGGCTTGTGTAACAGGTTTACACTTTGTATAATCACTGGCCTGCAATAGAAAGAAATGTCATATTCCTAACCATTTTGCTGTAAAAGTTTTTTTTAGACATTTTGTTCCACTGGTAGTTAGGTCAATATTCACATTTTAATATGTACAAATGAAATCTAAATAACAAATTAAAAAGTTGATATTCAACTCCCATAGTTAGATTTTTTACCCATTTTCTGCCCATTATGGCAATAAAATATATGTGATGGTACTCTACTTTTTTCATGAAAACTATTTAAAGAGGTGGTCCGAAATCCAAATGCATTTCATTCTTAAACCCCATCTATTGTATGCCATAATCAAAACTATTTTCTAATATTCTTGAATTAAAAATTCCCTATCCTTCCCTCACTAAACTGTCTAACTGCTTTTTTTAGGACCATTCTTTTGAGAATCTCTGTGCATGCTGGGAAAGTCAAATGAAGCATCATCAGGGGGTAGAGGTCACTGTCGCAGCACCTGCCCCCCTCTGAAACGAAGCGTCATCAGTGATGCTCATTTTAGGGGCTGGATTAGTCCCTGCTTGACTTGATGTGCGCTGTGCAGTAACAAGCTGTCAAGAGAGCGAGTTGCAATGACCAGTGACGTCACTTACAAGGGTGGTGCTGGTCTTCGCATGCCGGGTATTCTGACAATGCGCTCTCCTGCCGGCTCGGCATGCTGTCATTGTGCACATCACACAGTGCACATCGCACAGGGGATAGTCCAGTTCCTGAAGCAAATGTGACTACGCTTTGATTCAGGGAGGGAGCAGAGGCTGCTACAGTGACCGCAGTCTCTGCCCACCGATGATGCTTCATTTGATTATTCTAGCATGCGCTAGGATTCTTAGGATTCTCAAAGTTTCATCAAATAGGAAGTTGTTAAAAAAAGATGGTGTAGTTAGTGATGAATATTTTAATTCAAGTATATTAGAAAATTGTTTAGATTATGATATCAAATAGATAATGATTTAGGTTTAAAATTCATTTGGATTTCGGTCTACCCCTTTAATTTTTCAGCCTTTTGTTAACTTTTTCGATATTTGTTGCTGCCATTAATTTCTAAATTAATTCATTTTTTAAAATAAAATGGAAAAATGTCTAATATTCATCTTCTGATCTGTGTTCTTTGTTGTGTTGTGAATAACAGTTGGCTGTTGGAGATTTCCAAATCATTGCATTCTTGTTGCCTTTGCATTTTAGACAGTGTCCCAACTTTTTTGGAATTGGGGTTTATTTATTTATTTTACTCAGTTATATAGCATCATTAACTCCTCAGCGCTTTACAGACCTCATCGCTGTCCACGTTGGGGCTCACTATCTAACTTCTCTATCAGTACATCTTTGGAGTGAGTTGTATCGTCATGTAATATTAACATTATTTAAAAAAATTAGGAAAAGAGAGTCTGCTTTTGTTCTAATAAACAGCACCAAATCTGTCCAGTTGTTGTGTCTGGTATTCAGGGCCGGCTCCAGGTTTTTATGGGCCCGGGCGAAAGAGT
>VIAB01030887.1:9023-20246 GCA_009801035.1 Oophaga pumilio
TTAAACATTTTCATAAACCTACAGAAAGACACAATGACCTGCAGATGATGTTTTGGCCTCTGCTTATCAAACCAATTTATTGTATTACCAAGCTACATATATAAATACCTGTCTGTGTTCATCATCTCATGAAATACATTTACATTTGACCAGCTTGCTTTTTCTGAAATTGCCTGTGCCCCCGACGACCAATGTACGAAAATTTCGCACGGGCCAAGTTAGTATTATTATTATTTTACCTACTAAATAATGGGAAAGGACCTTGGAGATGGGAATACCCCTTTAAAGGGAACCTGTCAACTGATTCATGTTACCCAAACAACAAGCACAAGCAGCGTAAATCAAAGCCTGATTGCACAACTGCTGAAAATCTTTTTTCTCCGTAACACTGGAGTGTCTCAGAGAATATATACTTTTAAGATTTGGTTGAGGACCAGAGTTGGAGAAAAAACTCATCCAGTTCCACATTCTAAGACCCACTAACACACGTTTCGTGTAAGATTCTTCTGAAGACGCGGGTCTTGGAGCATGGCTGACCTGTTTTTAATAGTGGGAAATATTGATGCCTGGTTGTAAAATATGGATATGGTACTTGCGGATGCTGCACATCACATGTGATGGAATTTCCTCAGAATCTGTATTTGTTTGCACTTGGCACCTTATAGTTAATGGTAATAATTTCACATGTGTTTTATCATCTGTGCTGTTGCATATACTTTACCAAAATATTAATTTTGGGGGGTATCATGCAAGTCTATAGATAATACTCTATTCCATATGCTAAAGCTAGATCTAATTATGCCATCAGGGATTCTAGTGGAGTAAAGTTGTTCAAGAAGGATTCTTGACAAATCAGTCTGCTTTTTACTAATTATTACCACTGGGTGGCAACATAACGTTGAACAGGTCTTCTCTATTATGGCTGGAAATGTAATGGTACATGTAAAAGATTGTTGCGATTCATCATTTCATTATGTTACTTGATGTTATTTATTACACATGGCTCCATGTCCTTGTTATGCATGTAGCACTTTATGGGCTATTAACCCATTATTTTGTGAGCTTTTTGTAAGCTATCCCATTAGTCAAATTATATCTTCTGCCTTGAGATCTCTTTCCCCTTGTCTGACAGTTAGTCTCAGACCCACAATCATGACTCTGGATGAGCAGATGTGATTTTGAATTATTTAAAAAAAACCTGTGGCTTATGAAGATTGCTATTTTGTGTCAATGTCTGGTCTCACCACGTGATGCATTTTTTTTGCACTACTTCACAGTCTTTATGTTTTTTATTGTGTCATTTTTTTAATTAAGAAAAATTGGATGTTTTTATACAAACAAAATCTTCATTTTTTGATAAGTTGTTTTTAGTTTTCAGGAAGTTGGTGTCACTACTTTGGACTGCTTCCCTGCGACAGTATTGCATCAACCACATCACAAATTAGACTCTGCTTGGAGTCAACTCTGCTGGAACACTGTCAGTTCTGCCTTTACGCTGTGACAAAATCAGCTCTGCCGATGAGTCAACTCTTCTATACTGCTGTCACTGTCAGTTTTGCCTGTACTCTGTGATTAACTGAGCCAACGTTGCTATACCACTGTATTAATTCCAGTTCTGCCACTAATTTCAGCCTATGATATTCCATCTGTGTCACCCTGCAGCACCAATGTCATTTGCTCATGTTGCATAACAGCTAGCGTTTGGGGGATTCACCTAACCATGTAGGACACTAATCAGGAGTGGCTGGTGAGGCTGGTTCTTCGAATCGGAGTCATAGCAGTTGAGCATAGCCCATGGCAAGTATGTGGGACCCCATTGCAGAATCCAGTGAATTCAATCAAACAGAAGTAAGCAAGTTGCAGCAGAGCTCTAGCCAGGTAAAGCGTGTTATGAATAGCGAATATTTGCAGTCAGAGATGAAGAAAATCACTTGTCGTTGCTGGAAACCAGGCGATGATCAGGTAGGGCATAAGAAGAAATACCATTCGTTCAACCTGTGCAGTCGCACAGAGGCCCAAGAGTTAAGGGGGCCATTTTCAACCTCTACAATAAGTGGAATTGTGCATTATGATAAACTATTGGACTGCAAGTGGCCCATACAGTATACTGTTCTTACACAGGAGCGCTCTTCTGTTTGTATCCACTCATGGGGTAGGGCATGATAATTTGATACTCCTTCCGAGATAAATACTGAAGGGAACAAAGGCCTAATGACACACTGTGCTTGCATCTTGCTAGTATAAAGGACACCATTTAGCATAAACAGGTGAAGTTTTTTTTTTATTTAGAAAATTTTGTCAGTTTGATAAGACACATGAGACCGAGTGATAACCAATGTTTTATCGGACAGCACTTGGACCAATCTTATACTATGGTGCATTGCAGATCCGCTATTTTTTTCTCATGAGGATTATAGCTTCAAATTAGTAAAATAAGTCTAACAAAGTACAGGGCTGAGGATCGACATGTCTTTCTCTGTATGCCTCAAGCCATAAAGTCTAATTCGTATTGTAATTTAGTATTTTTTATTTAAATGTACAAGCAGGTGCCTCCGAAAATTGCACTAACCATATAACCTGTAGACAGTAATCATGTCTGTATGCAATTTTGACACAAAACAGCATTATGATGTCCTCAGGTCGATTATATTGAATGACATAAACGAAAAAGAAATCCATTCAGACTGCAGATCACAATGAAAATACATCCTTCATTTTTTACTTTACAATTTAAATACAAAATGCAGTAGAGAAAATGAAACACAAAGAACTCAAGGGCAAAGCGTCAAAACTAAGAAATGCTTATGCATTTATTAAGAGCACGAATATGGAGCAGTGGATGATTTTATGCATATCCTTTTAAGAGTCTAGATTTCCACTTTTGTATGAATACCGAAAAGGAAGATTACTGATGTGAATGGTATAAAATTACAGAGAGCTATATGACAACAGGATGAAGTCTACAGAAGGCATCTAAAGTGAAAATTATGGTTATGTATCCCAGATAAATGCTGAAAACAGGTGTTTTTAAGGCTTGGTCATTGGATTTGAGCTAAGTAATTACTTCAGCACCCTCCACATAGAGCCTGTAGAGCCTCTTTAGAATGGAGCTGTTATGCTAGAGTAGCAACTCACTCGGGAAAATAGATAACAAGCTGAAAACTGCAACTTAGTCTGTCAGTTCCTGTACAGACTAGAGATCCTGACCCACAGTCCCTAATGGTTACTGCGTGAACAGCGATAGCCCCAATCACAGACTATGGCAACTCAGACTTATGATCCCTGGAAGGCCGTCAAGCATTTCACATTCTTCCTAAAGAATTGGAGGGCAGTGCAGAGGGTAAATTACCTAAAAAAGAGAATGTGTGCTGAAAAAAAGAAAGATCCCAGAGTGAGTAAAGAACACCACAAAATATAAAAGCAAGTATAAAGTACGTACTTTTAGATTATGTGTCATCTACTTCCTGAAAAAAAACAGAAGGTAGGTGCAGAGAAAAGAACAGAAACAGCAAGGAGATAAACGCTAGCTGGAATTTCATTAAGTGGCTTAAAGCTATAGCAGAATGGCTGAACTTCCATCTGCAAGAAGCTATCAACAGCAGCAAATGCCAGCAGGAGGAAAGAATATAAAGCCGCAACAAAAAGGTGATAGGGCAGATAAATGAATAAATGAAAACACTTGTGTTATGCTAATTAGACTGCAGCCAGAAAAACAGAACCTAAACAGGCAGAGAAAAGGGGTGTCTGCTGTGGCTCCCCAGACAGAGAAGCTGACCAAAAAAGACAGAGTAAAGTGTTTGAACCCGGGAGCATGACAGGAGCCATATACAATATTCAACATTTATATTGCAACACCAAAAAGGAAAGATTGTAATTATCTAAATTTATTAAGTATTGTGTATGAGTGCCACATTCATAAATATGTGCACTTACACACCATGGCATGGTATCAATGAGGTTATTAATGGTTGTCTGAGGAATGTTCTTCCACGCTGAATGCACTTGGTCACGCAGATCATGCAATTTCCAACCAATAACATCCCAAATGTGCTTGATGGGAGACAGAGATGCTGTACACCATGGTAGCATGATTAAGTCACACTGGTTGCTCACAGTAGCATGAGCAACATTCAGTCTGTTGTAGTTGTTTTGAAAACAGCTCATGGGACACTTGGGAGAAATGCAAAAAATTTAAAAAATGTGCTTGCACACTTTAAGAATGTAATTAATGTACGAGTGCACTCTGTGGCCAATATAAAACATATACACTGTGTATCAGCACACTGGGATTGATGAATACATGAACTTCACTATTGCTATACACATAAAAATTAAAAAGTCATCCATCCACAACAAGGTGTACTTAAATTTTGGATAGTCACTAACTCTAATGACTCACCTCTCAATCTGCCCACAAAGACCTCCTGTGAACTGGGGAAAAATGGGATTCAGGTTTATCTCTTAATTAACGCCTTTCTGCTACAAATGGGTGAACAAGGGTGCTTGCTCTGATTTATAGTTTTAACCCCTTAGTGACAGAACCAATTTTTACTTTAATGACCTAGCCTCAATTTTCAAATCTGACCAATGTTATTTTGTGGTAATAACTCTCGAAAGCTTCAAGCTTCTATATATCCTGGTGATCCTGACACATTGCACTTTATGTTAGCAGTAAGTTTCAGTTAGAATCATAGAATTATAGAATGCTAAGTTTAGAAGGGACCTCTAGTGTCATCATGTTCAACCCCCTGCTCAATGCAGGATTCACTGAGCTATCTCAGACAGATGTCTGTCCAGCCTCTGTTTGAAGACTTCCATTGAAGGAGAACTCACCACCTCTAATGGTAGCCTTTCCCACTCATTGATCACCCTCACTGTCAAATTTTTTTTTCTAATATCTAATCTGTATCTTCTCCCTTTCAGTTTCATTCCATTGCTTCTTGTGTTTCCATGTGCAAATGAGCATGAGGATGATGCCTCTACACTGTGACAGCCCTTCAGATATTTGTAGACAGCTATTAAGTCTCCTCTTAGCCTTCTTTATTGCAAGCTAAACATTACCACATACTTTAACCGTTCCTCGTAGGACATAGTCTGCAGTCAGCTCATCATGCTGGTAGCTCTTCTCCGAGCTTGCTCGATTTTTTTTTAGATTTTTTAAAATGTGCCCAGAACTAGACACAATATTCCATATATTGACCAAGGAGGAGTAGAGGGGGATAATTACTTCACATGACCTAAACTCTATGCTGAACTGTGTTTTGCTGCTGCATCACACTGTTGACTCATGTACAGTCTGTGATCTAAAATTACCATAATATATAACATTTTCCACATGACTACTTTATGTCAGCATCACTTTTTAAACATCCTTATATTTCATTACCATGTTAGAAGGGTTAAAATTCATCAGCAATTTTTCAAGTAAATTTGCAAATCAAATTTTTTACAGACCTATTCAATTTTAAAGGAACTTTGAGGGGTCTATATATCGGGAAACTTCAGAAGTGATATCATTTTAAAAACTGCACCCCTCAAATCATTCTAAATTGCTGTTAGGAAATTTGTTAACCCTTAGGTACTTCACAGGAATTAAGGCAAAGATGATTGAAAAAATGAAATTACAATTTATCCACTAAAATATTGCTTTAGTTGGAAATTTCTCATTTTCACAATTTCTCCTGAACGTGGCAATATCTTTTATATGGTCAAAAACTAGAGTTTTGAAGCATGGCCAGGCTTAGAACGGAAGAAAAGCTATTGATATTAGGAGCATAAATGTGGCTAGAATAGATTGCAGACACTACGTCTTATTTACAGAGCCCTAGAGCAGCCAAACAGAAGTATCTGCAAGCAAACCCATTTTGCAAACTAAACTCTTTGAACAATTCATCTATAGGTGTGTTGAACATTCACCGAACTTTATAACATTTGGGTGTAATAATGAAAAAATATTTTATTTATAGTAAAATATAATTTTAGCCCAAAGTTTGTCATTTTCACAAGGATTAATAGGAGAAAATGGTCACTATAATTTGTTGCACAATTTCTCCCAAATGTGACAATATCCCATATGTAGTCAAAAGCTCCTGTTTGGGTGCATGGAAGGTGTCAGAAGAGAAGCAGCGCCATTTAGTATTTGGAGTGTAAATTGGTCTTCAATAGATTACAGACACCATGCCTCATTTGCAAAGCCCCTGAGGTACCAAAACAGCAGAAACCTCCATAAGTGATCCCATTTTCCAAACCAGAACACTCAAGGAATTCATCTAGGGGTGTGTTGAGCATTTTGAACTCATAGGTGCATCACAGAACTTTTTGAAACGAGGATGTGAAAATGAAAATTAATTTTTTCCGCTAAAATATTGTTTTAGTCCCAAATTTGAAATGTTTACAATTAGAAATGGGCAGACCCCTGGTTGTTCGGGGTCAACGGGTTCGGCCAAACAGTTGAAAAAAGTTTGGGTTCGGGTACTAGAACAGTACCCAAACCCGGATCCCATTCACTTGAATGGGGGGCCCAAATATCCAATGTTTGCCACGCTGTCATATGCAGTATAGTGTGGCAAACACTGCTTCTGATCGGTGGTAAAATCATTACCGCTGGTCAGACAGCCGCGGTTCCCATGCTTTCGTTTGATACGCGGCTGTGATCAGAGGTAAAACGTTTGCTCTGGTCACTGGTCAGCCAGCACCTGTGCTCTAAGTATAAAAAAAAATGCGTGTTCCCCTGTATTTTTGATAACCAGCCAGGCAAAACTGACAGCTGGGGACTGCAACCCTCAGCTGTCAGTGTTAGCAAGATTGGTTATCGAGGCTAGAGGGGTCCCTATGCTGTTTGTTTAAATTATTTAAATAAAAAAATGACGTTGGTTCCCTCATTTTTGACAACCAGCCTTCTCAGGCTGGTAAGGGGCCATTGATAATAGACCCCTCAGCCTTAAAACAGCAGCCCACAGCCTCCAAGAAAATGCGCATCTATTAGATGCTCCAATTCTGGTGCTTTGCCCGGCTATTTCCAGTTGCCCTGTAGGGGTAAATAAACACACAGCCAGAATAAAGTCATTTAGTTGAAAGAATGACATAGACTCTTTTAGAAAAATATTTAGACTTGAGAGTCCTTAGTGGTTGATACCTTTTAATGGCTAACTGAAAAGATGGTAACAAATTGCAAGCTTTCGAGACTACTCAGGTCTCTTCATCAGGCAAAGACTAAAACAAAAACTGAAGAATCACATATTTATACACAAGAGGACACAGGAATAATGCAATAGGTAAGACAAGTGACGTGAAGCAGAACTGTCGTTATGGCAGAGGGATGAACATAAATATTGGAACAGTTCAGACTCTTTTAATGATTCTAAATTAAACCATACTCACGTCATCGCCTATTCCCTTGAAGCCATCGTCTCCTGTAATAAAACAAAAATAAAAAAACACAATATCCCTCACCTATCCGTCATTCTGTCCCACACTGTAATCTATATCTGGGGATAAACAGTTTTCAACCTGGATGGTGCCAATACGTGACCGTCCAGGCTGAGAACCACTGGGAGAATGAACTGCTGCGAGTGCTGCATCAGTGACTAGCAGTGAGGTCATCAAGGTTACCGCCAGTCACTGATGCTGCATTCCCAGCCGGGCCCCTGAACTGCGGTGACCTCGGTGAGATCCACACTAGCACAGTTAGAAGGTCTAACATTTGCAGCGCTGATCTTAGAGAGTTCACCGCAGTTCACTGTGAGAAAAAAACAGCATGGGGACCCCTCTATTCTTAATAATCAACCTTGCTAACACTGACAGCTGAGGGATGGAACCTCAAGTTGTCAGTTTTGTCTGGCTGGTTATCAAAAATACAGATGAACCCACACCGTTTTTTTTTAAATTATTTAATTAGTGCGCAGGCACTGGCTGAATACTCCCATCAGCCGCCGACCAAAACTGCGGGCTCATGCTGTCATTTGACAGCGTAGGAACCATGGCTGTCTGACCAGCAGTAATAATTTTACCGCCGATTAGAAGCAATGTTTGCCACGCTGTCATGCATATGACAGCGCGACAAACACCTGGTGTTCGGGGAGCTGAACCTGAACAGTAACAGAGTTCCTGGTGAAGTCGGTATTCGGGGTCCGTACCCGAACAGTAGGTGTTCGGTATGAACGCCGAACTTTACTGTTCGGGTTCGCCCATCTCTATTTACAATAGATAATAGGAAAAAATGGACCCTAGAATTTATTACACACTTTCTCTTGAACGCAATGATACTCCATATGTAGTCAAAAACTGCGGTTTTAAGCAGATGGCAGGGCTTGGAATGGAAAGAGCACTATTTGAGTTTTGGAGCAGCGTAAATTTGGCTGGAATAGATAGTAAATGCCATGTCACATTTGCTATCCCCCAGAAATGCCAAAACAGCAGACATCCGACATAAATAACCCTATTTTGGAAACTCAAGGAATTCATCTAATGGTGTAAGGAGAATTTTTATCCTACAGTGATTAACTAAACTTCATGAAACATTTAGATGTGAAAATAAAAAACTACAAGTTTTTCCACTAAAATAATGTTTTAGCACCAAATTTATAATTTCCACAAGGGGCAACAACAAATTGGACTCCATAATTTGTTCTACAATTTCTTTAGAAAGTGATGCCTCATGTCAAAAAAATTATGTTTGAGCACATGGCAAAACATGGAAAGCAAAGAAAGCTTTTTAAATTTTCAGAACCCTGAAGGTGCCATAACAGCAGAAAAACAACCAAAAACATGAACCTGTTTTTGAAATTGTATCTCTCAATGAATTCATCTATGGCTGCAGTGGCTATTTTTGCCCCACAGGTGTTTTCTAATATCCATGCTATGCTTTATTTTGGAGAATTGCATGCCAATTTGTTGCCCATACATTGTGCCCAGCTGGTGCTTCTGGAGAGATGCACGCTATAAATTGTTAATTGGGCTCTCCCTGCTACAGTATCGCAGTTTTGGGGATTTATATGTGAAGTGAGCCTTATTCCGATTTTGGGAATCAAAATGAACAAATAAACAGCAGTACAGGAATAGTTTTTATTTTTGGTGTTTCTAGTGCAGTGCGGACGACATTATTCTTTGGGTCAGTACAATTACATGAATAACAACTTTATATTTTTTATATTTTGCAACTATTATACAGTAAAAATGCTTATTTATACAAAATAGTTTTTTGTCACCATATTCTGAGAGCTGTAAATTTTTTATTTTTTGGTGAGCAGAGCTGTATGAGAGCTTATTTTTTATGCAACGAGTTGAAGACTTTGTTGGTACTATTTTGGGATATATAACCTTTTTTCATTGATTGTTATTCAGATTTTTCAGACGCAGAATGGACAGACGCAGTTATTGTTTTTGATTTTGTTTTGCATGGTTCACTAAGTGGTAAAAGTGATAAGACCAACTTATTCTTCAGGTCAGTACGATTATAGTGATACAAGATTTATGTAATTTATTTTATACTTTGCTACTTTTACCCACTAAAAACAATATTTGCAATGTTTTTGCATAGCCATATTCTGAGTGCTGTAACTTTTAAATTTTTTGCTGAAAAAGCTATGTTAGGCCATGTTTTTTGCCAGACAATTTAGCATTTTCTTTTGTACTTTTTTGGATCACTTATTATTTAATGTGTGTCAGTATGATAAAAAAGGGACATTTTTAACTTTTTTTTTTTTTTTTTTACGGTGTCATACAGATTAAATATAATGACAGTTTTATAGTTTGGGTCATTCTGGACGTGGCAATTCCAATTAAGTGTACTTTTTTTTGTTTAGATTTGTTTAATGCAAACGCTGCCTTTTTAGTGAAGAAACGGATTTTCATGATTTTCGTGCGCTTGTCAGTGTGTTTTTTTTACATATTTTATTTCAGTTTATTTTTTTACTTTTTCACTTATTCCCACTGTGGGGCATGAATATTTTTCACTTTGATCACTTTTTCACGTCATTGGTCTCATGCATTGGTCTCCTTATAGCTGGGTCTAACAGGCCACCATACCCTGAGGTCATCAGATGATGCCGAAGTGCCATGGCATCCAAAGGCACTGATGATGTTAAAAGGGGGGATAACCCTCTTTTAACCACTTACATGCTGCTGTTCAACACTGGAAAGCGCTATACACATAATACTCAGCTTATTGGTTGTCATTAATGGGTTAAGATGGAAAGAAAACGTGAGTCCTTCAAGTCAAACCTACAGTGGCTTGCAAAGTATTCACCCTCTTGATATTTTTCAGGTTTTTGCTACCTCACAACCTGGAATTTCACTGTTTTTTGGAGGGTTTGTATAACTATTCACTCCCCTAAAGTCAGTAATTGTAAAAGTCTCCTTTAGTGGCAATTACAGCTGCAAGGTGCTTTGTATAAGTCTCTTGCCACTGGGATTTTTGCCCATTCCTCTAGGCAAAAACTACAAAATATTTACATTTTTCCCCTTAAAACACTCGAGTATTGCTTTAGCAGTATACTTTGGGTCATTGCCTTGTTGGAAGGTAAACTTCCATCCCAGTCTCCAATCAATGAGAGACTGGAACAGGTTTTGCTCAAGAATATCCCTGTATTTTGCACCATCCATCTTCCTCTCGACTCAGACCATTTTCCCTGTCCCTACTGCTGAAAAACATCCCCACAGTTTGATTTTGCCACCACCATGTTTCACTGTGGGGATGATGTACTTGAAGCCCAAAAGCGTTTACCTTGGTGGACAACACGTTCAATTTTGGTCTCATCTGTCCATGGGACCTTCCTCCATACATTTGTGTAGTCTCCCAAATGTTTTTGGCAAACTCAAAATGAGCCTTGCAATTGTTGTAAGTAAATAATTTTTTTCTGCCCACCCTTCATGAAGGCCACCTCTGTGGAGTGTGTGGCTTATTGTGGTCATATGAACAGATACTCCAGTCTCTTCTTGGGAACTCTGAATTTCCTTCAGGGTTACCTTTGGTCTCTACGCTGCCTCTCTTATTAATGCCCTCCTTTCCTAGGCCGAGAGTTTTGGTGAGCAGCCCTCTCTTGGCAGGTTTATTGTGGTTCTATGTTCTAATAATGGATTTGAGGGTCTGGGGGATCGTCAGAGATTTAGATTTTTTTTTATAACTAAACCTGACGTGGACTTTTCAGCAACTCTGTCCCTGACTTGTTTGTAGATCTCCTTAGGCTAAGTTCACACGTTGCGGAATTACCGCGGAAATTTCCG
>VIAB01030893.1:17612-32738 GCA_009801035.1 Oophaga pumilio
CATTAAGCTGCAAAATGGCTCTGTCACTAAGGGGTTAAAGCAGCGTTTTGTTTTTGTTTTTTTCAGTGCTGGAGTGGTGCTTCTAATGTAAGGTTACTGACCCAACTCTTATAATTACCTGCTGCCATCTTCACCTTTTAGTCCCACACTATCTTTTGACCACAACTTCTGACCTGCAGGAAGTCAGAAGTTATCTCACAAGCTCTCAATGCAAGTCTATCAGAGGAAGAATGAGGCTCTCAAAGACCTGAAGTGAGTTGTGAAGTTTCACTCACTCCATGAAACACTGGAGAGGTCTGGCAGGTCACAAACTGCTGGAGACCGGTAAGAGTGGTGGCTATAGAAGGTGAAGACAGTGAGAGGTAAGTATCAGAATAGGGTCATTGACCTTAGATTAGAAGCACCACTCCACCACTCCAGTGCTACAATAAAGAAAAAAGCTGGATTGGTGCTTTAACTGTAAAGTGTAAAGCGCTGCGGAATATGTTGGCGCTATATAAATAAAGATTATTATTATTATTAACCTCCAGTATCCAAGGCTCTGCTTTTGATTAGCTGGGAAAGCATATAAAACAAGAATCATATAATGAACAATAAAATTGCAATATTTTATTAAAAGTACTAAAAGGGACAAACAGTACATTTAAGACAGTTCCAATAGTGCATGATGGTGATGAGCCAAAAAAATAAGTGGCACCACCAGATAGTGGGCAAGACTGAGATGTAATGCTAATACACCATGAGGATGAAACGGTTAAAATGTTAAAATGTGAGCAGCTAATGTACCAAGCAAAGTAAGTTTGCATCCAAACCACTAATCATAAATTATATATTCCATATTACAATGATTCAACACGGTTGAAGTGCCTACAATGCATCTAAGGCAGGGTTCCCCAACACCAGTCCTCACTTCCCACCAACAGGTCATGTTTTCAGGATTTCCTTAGTATTGCCCAGGTGTTAATTGCATCACCTGTGCAATACAAAGGAATCCTGAAAACATGACCTGTTGGTGGGCCTTGAGGACTAGAGTTGTGGAACCCTTATCTAAGGTACACCACTAAAGTGTGGATATTTGACCCATAGTACCCTAAGTAGATATCACAAATATAGTTAACATGTCTTACCAGGAACCATGCGCTGGTGCCACTTCCCCTACAAGCAATTTGGCGGTGTGCCTTCGTCAGGTGTATTAGCATTACATCTCAGTCTTGCCCACTATCTGGTGGTGCCACTTATTTTCTTTGGTTCATCACCATGTTTTGCCTGATTTAGCGTAGAACAGCTATTTACATAGTCCTACTTGGATGCTACAAACAACAATATTAACAGTAAAATATCTTTTCTACTAGATTACATATATATATATCTTTTGATTAGTAGCAACATTCGCTAGGGATTCAAATTTTTCTGTTATGATTAGCTGGGCTGGCGATGAAACAAGTGCACTGTATGCTGCATAGATCACACATGACACCAGCAAATCGAACGCCACTCCGGAGGACCCAGAATCTCAGGAAATTTGCACAGCGAGCATCAACCTGGTCTGAGGAGGCATGAAGCAATCTGCTCATCTCAAGTCTTAACACATCTAAAATAAAAAATAAAGCAACTTTGTAAAAAGTCTTTATTTAACAATTCCTGATGTTTTGATTCTAATGTTCCATTGCAGACAAAATGGGCCTGATTCATCATTGCATTTGCTCCCTTTTTTGTCTAGTTTTTCATATTTTTACAACGGTTTTCAATTTGTGCCTAATTCATCTTATATTTTGTGCCTTTTTAAGTCCCTTTTTTATATGTTCACCTGTTTTTTTAGTTTGCAATTGTGGGCAAAGTTTGAGGTTTCCAGGTTTTTTTTGCCTAATTCTTCATTTGTGACTTTTTAAAAAAGTCTACCCCTGGAGTGATATTATATACTGCAGAAATTAGAATTTGTGTACGCCATTTTCAAAAATTTGGTGCAAAAAACAGAAATGAAGAAAGAAAAGTAATTTTTAAAAACTGTAAATGATAAATCAGGGCCTCTGTCTATCTCTATGGTAACAGACTACAAAAGAAATATCTAGTTTAACCCTGCAATCAAAAACCAATCATGTTCTTTGTGCCATATAAACCTATCGAATATAAGTCACAGTTACACCCCTCAGGTTGTCTGGGATGCAGTTGACAGCTCGGCCGTCCAATCTTGCACAGGGAGAGCTGAAGCTGTCAGTGCTTTGATTGACAGCATGACCATCCAGTCTGGTTCAGGGGCGTGCTGAGCTGTCAGTGTGTTTATTGACAGCTCGACTATCCAGTCTGTGACTGGGATGCGTCGGCTGCCTCAGTTGTTCACTATCCCGGGTAATGGCCAAGCCTATTTAACTGAGCAGCTTCTGCCAGACTTACATTCATCTTGTGAGGTTTGTGCTTTAGCTCTCTGTGCCCTGAGTTCTATATGCTTGATCTGTTGGCTGACCTTGGACTTCGTTCTGACCATCAGCCTGTTTAACCCCTTCAGCTCTGATCTGTTATCCTCCCGGTACTCTGACCTCGGAACATTACCTGACTACGCTTTTGTCTCTTCCTTCTGTTTATGATGTACCCTCCTGGCTTCTGACCTTGGACTCCCTGACCACTCTGACTCATGGATTAGCCATGAGAAGTGACTAGCGTCACAATATACAGGTGTAAACTACACATCTGTATAGGAGCTGTACATGAAAACTTATGTTTTGGGGAACGAAAAACACAGAATTAAAGCATAGAAACCTCATGCCATCTTGTAAACACATGGTGGGGGTACCATGGTTTGGCTTGGTTAGTGTGGCTTGGAACAATTAGTTCTGAATTTAATCAGCAAATTCTAAAAGAAAATGTCAGGACACCTGTAGTGATGTTTCAGGGATCGTCCCCTTTCAAGGGTGATTACAAAAGGGATGGATCCACAAAATGTCGCTACAGGTGGAGACATTCCATCTATTATGCAGCATCTCTGCTTTTACTCATTGGAATGAGTTTCCAACATCATCTACACTGGATTATTGTGGACTTTCTTCACCATGGTTAATATGGTGGTTGTTCAATGCTTGTAAATGCTAAGAGCCCGATTCATCAAGAATAGCATTGTTCACGCAAGTGTTGATGAGGTGGTGTGCTGGAGTCAGACGCTCCTGATTCATGAAGAGGTGCACACCCCTTCATGTATCTCGAGCGTCAGACAAGTGGCGTTCGCTATGCCAGAAATCTCCCTCCAGTCATGTAATGAAGTGAGATTTCTGGCATGAGGAACGCCACAACTCATCATGAATAGCTGACGTGTGTCATCCCACTCATGCCCCTTATTCCACCCCAGCTACGCCAGTTTTGTTGGAGCTAGGATAAACTGGCGTGAAAACGCCAAAAGATGCAAAATTTAGGCACACATCTGAGTCAGTCACTAAAGAAATTTTCTAGATACGAGATTTGATTAAAAAAAGGATAGAAAGATGCAACGTGCTCAGTACTATTTTTAATAGTGCTTTGATGTACGGCAATACTAGGTATGACTGCATTACGATATTTGTTAAGATGACATTCATTTTATCAAGGTTAGCTTTATTTCAGTTTGTTGTCAGATACCAGACTGCATTTACTTCCCTGTTATACTGTCATTTCTGTGTGTACACATACACCTGGCTCTGCTCATGTATACTACATGCTATGCTTCTTACTCTGCCGTGCTGCATACCCTGTTGTCCTGGTCTTTGCTTATCAAAGTGACGACCATCAAGATCTACTCCACTGCACTGTTGCGTCTGGTCCATGCTGCTCATCCTCACCTATAGCTAAGAGAATCTATCCACCAAGTGAGCCCATAATAATATGTTATAAGTGCTTGTGTTAATGCAAGTGCATATTTTCTGTATGTATGACTAATGTGAATAAGCATTAAAATGTGCATGTGTCTACATAGGTGGACTATGATGGAGGGGGGCCCAGACACATATCCTTCACAGGTTTTTTTTAGCTGTCTGTGTGCATCTCTGCATGAACAGGTTTGTGATGGCTGCTGGAACTGTGAAAGAGAATGAAATTCTAAAAGTGTGTATAATACACAGTGGTATTATTCCCTATATTAGACTATACTTGCCTAATGTTTTATACCTTGCTCTGAAAACCTCTTTAAGAGCAAAATTTGGCCACAAGTTGCTTACTTTTCATTGTAAATGCATTGGGTGCACAAAGAATGTGACAGCAAAAGTGTATGATTTCCATAAGTGATATATTAGGGACTCCTGTTATAAAAGATTTTTTTTCCCAGTTGAAGTGTATATATAAAGTGTAAAAGTCACCTACTAAAATCATTTAGTGCTTTACATAAGGCGAAAATCTACATGACAAGAGTGTCTCACTGGAGGATCCACGATGTCCGTGTATGACAAGGACAGTCCTGTGACTTCATTGGTCACTAAATACTATTTGGAGGTTCCCACCACAAATGAAATCCGAATAATGTGTTTTATCAGTTTATCATCAGCAAAAGTCTCACAAAAAATGTCCAAAATGGACAAATCCTTTAAGGTATTTTCTAACCTTTTTATAACAAAATCACAGTGGGGACCGGTACTAATAAAAGAAGAAACAACGCTACAGTCACCCTGAGATTCTCCTCTATGTTCCAATGCTGTACTCCTATGTTCTCCAGGCTGAGAGTGATGATATCCGCCCACAAGTCACCTGACGTCTGCTGACACTGATTGGCTATGGGATCTAGTTTGGCGGAACCCATTGGAGCCACAGTACAGTAGTGGTTAGCGGACTTCAAGAGGGAATATCGCTTTTTTTTCTCCTTACAGTATGTCAGAAGGATGCCCCACTGCCATTTTCTTATTTTCAAAAGCACAGAAAAACCCAGTACTTCAAATTTTAAAACATTTTTGTGGTGCACTCGTAATGCAGATTTATGCCACAAACGGTCCATACTGAAATGTTCCAATACCTTTATGAAAAAACAGTTTCTTCCACATGGATTTCAACATGCATTTAGGCCTGAAATCCATGTAAAAAGCTCCCAATTTGCATTGAATATTGTAATGGATATTTTTTTATCACAAACTAGAAAACAGCTTAGTAACATATTGTGAAAAATCAACTTTAATCAGCATTAGGGCTCATTCACACGTCAATTTTTCACGTATGATGGCTATCAATGTTTGCAAGGACAAAAATTCTACCTGTGATTGTCTACGGGGCTGTTCACATGTCAGTGATTCGTTGCGGAATGAGTGATCCGTACATCATCACAGAGACCTGTCCAATATTGATCTGAGTTTCAGATCAAACTCAGCAATGAAAGTGTATAGGTCTGTAAAAAAATCGGACATCATTCGGATGCCATCTGTGTGTTGTCTGTTTTTCATGGGCTGATAAATAGAAGAAGTTGGAGAAACTATTTTTTTCTCATCAATGAAAATACCTGATGAAACTCTGACGACATTGATGAAAACCTTTGATAAAACTCAGTCCGTTTTTCTCAGACATCCAAATAACTGATGTCTGAATTAGGCCTTGGAGTAAGGAAAGAGTTAATGTTTTCGGGACTGCCAAATCTCATAGGGTGCGAACAGGGACCGACTGGGACTGAAATTCAGCCCTGGTGTTTGAAAGCACACAGGCTCATGATGTCCTGCACCCGAGCCCCAGATGGGGATATTTATTACTAAAATTACCCTGCCTGAAGGAAATCAACATTTACTACAAGACTAAAATTTCTAATCATACTGATAATATTGATATGTAAGATTAAGTAATAATACCGCAATAATAATATTGCAATATAACAGACAAATACCAACAGACCATAACCAAATATTACCAGCCTATACAGTATTGATTATACCACCATACTGATCGTTAAAGGGGTTGTCCTGATTTGCGGTTAAAGTTTATGCGACTTCAGACTTCTGAATGCTCACAGTGTCCAGTATTTTCCGGAGCTGGCTGTCATGTGACGCCAAGTATGTGATTTCCACATTGGTCACATTCTGAGTAAACGTATTTGGCCTTGCTAAATTCACTTGTATTGAACGAGGCCGCTCACGTCTAGTGAACAAGTTACCACATGTATGACAATTGCATACTTGCGGTCACATTACCGCCTACTCCCAGCTCCAGAGCATTCTCACAGTGCGTGATGCACGCGCTGTGAGGGTTCACAATATGCAGTCACAGAGTGACTGCAGATTTTAACTTCAAGCCTGGACAACCCTTTTAACCAAAACCACTGTACTAAGACTGATATTACCAACATACAGTGACCATATAATGATAATATCAGAACACCAGTTCTCTGCAGACCATACATAGAATCATAGACTTCCATTGAAGGAGAACTCACCACCTCTCATGGCAGCCTGTTCCACTCATTGATCACTCTAACTGTCAAAAAGTTTTTTCTAATATCTAATCTGTGTCTCCTCCCATTCAGTTTCATCCCATTGCTTCTAGTCTTTCCTTGTGCAAATGAGAATAAAGATGATCCTTCTACAATGTGACAGCCCTTGAGATATTTGTAGACCGCTATTAAGTCTCCTCTCAATCTTCTTTTTTGCAAGCTAAACATTCCCAAATCCTGTAACCGCTCCTCATAGGACATGGTTTGCAGACCGGACACCATTCTGGTGGCTCTTCTCTGAACTTGCTCTAGTTTGTTGATGTATTTTTTAAAATGTGGTGCCCAAAACTGGACACAGTATTCCAGATGAGGTCTAACCAAAGAGGAGTAGAGGGCAATAATGACTTCACGTGATCTAGACTGTATGCTTCTGTTAATACATCCCAGAATTGTATTTGCCTTTTTTGCTGCTGCATCACACTGTTGACTCATGTTCAGTCTGTGATCTCTTAGTATACCCAAGTCTTTTTCACATGTGCTGTTGCTTAGCCCTATTCCTACAGCATTCTGTATACGTTTTTTTTCATTTTTATTTCCCAGATGTAGTACTTTGCATTTTTCCCTGTTAAAAACCATTCTGTTAGTTGCTGCCCAATGCTCCAGTTTATTTATATCTTTTTGAATCCTCTCTCTCTCTTCTCTAGTATTAGCTATCCCTCCTAGCTTTGTATCGTCAGCAAATTTAATCAGTTTACCCTCAATTCCTTCATCTAAATCATTGATAAAGATATTGAACAATACAGGGCCCAAGACAGAGCCCTGTGGTACCCCACTTGATACATTCTTCCAATGTGCAGCCATTTACTACCACTCTTTGGGTCCTATCACTAAGCCAGTTATGAATCCACCTAACAGTTGCCTTGTGCATTCCATACTTAGTCATTTTTTCAATAAGGATTGTGTGAGATACTTTGTCAAATGCTTTGCTGAAGTCAAGATATAATATATCTACAGCATCTCCCTGATCCACCCAGTCACTGATTCTGTCATAGAAGGAAATTAAATTAGTCTGACATGACTTATTAGTTACAAACCCATGCTGACTCTGGTTAAGCACTTCATTCTTGTCCAGGTACTTACATACATGTTGTTTAATAATTTGTTCAAAGATCTTTCCTGGTATAGATGTCAGACTCACCTGCCTACAGTTCCCTGGATCCACCTTCTTCCCCTTTTTGAAGATCGTAACAACATTTGCTCTTCTCCAGTCTTCTGGGACTTCTCCTGTTCTCCAAGAATTTTCAAAGATTATGGAGAGTGGTTCAAAAATTTCTTCTGCTATCTCCTTCAGTACTTTGGGGTGTAATTCATCTGGACCTGGAGACTTGAATTCATTTATGTTAGCTAAGTGTTTCCTCACTATTTTTCTGTTTATAGATATCCTGGATTCTTCTATTCCTTTAATAGGACAGTGAAGATCAGTTGATGTTACATTTCCTTTCTGAGAGAAAACAGAAAACATGTGTGTACTGTACAGGTTCTTAAGGTCTTAAGACCTTGTGGAGGCATCGCAACACATTACCCGACCTTAATCAGAGGACAATAAAACTTTCACTCCTTATCTATGAACTGTTCCAATATTTATGGCCATAACTGTCCATCACTCTCCCATAATGTTAGTTCTGCTTCACGTCACTTGTCTTATCTATTGCATTTTTTCTGTGCTGTGTTGTGTATAAATATGTGATTCTTCAGATTTTGTATTAGTCTAGCCTGATGAAGAGATCTGAGTAGTCTCGAAAGCCCGCAATTTGTTACCATCTTTTCAGTTAGCCATTAAAAGGTATCAACCACTGAGGACTCTGAATTCTGAATATTTTTCAGGTTCTTACCAGTGACTTTCTCGCTGATTGTTGTAATTCATTTTCCCTTTTCCTTGCATTGTGCCCAGACCGCCATGACCTCTTCTGTCAATAATTCATCCTTGTAAAATGCAGCACACGCACTTCTTTACTTTGCTGTTTTTCCAGGACCCTCCTCACCTTCTATCATCTTTACACAAATCATATAGTGTTACAATGCCCCAAACAGTAATAATGCCCCTTGATTGCCCTATACAGTTATACTAGTCTACTATTGTGCCTCACACAACAGTTCCCCTTGTGTGCCCCTACACAGTTATGTTTCCTCTGTAATTCATAGTAAAAATGCTCTCCTGTGTTTTTTTACAGTTATACTGCACCTTTAAGTAATAATATTCCCCTGTGCCTACTTATAATAATAACGCTTCATGTGTTTCCTTACAGCTATACAGCACCATACAGTAATAATGTCCCCCAGTGTTGCCCTTTAATAAATCCTTGTGCCTCCTTAAATATTAATCCCCCTTGATCCCTTGTAATAATGTCCCTGTACCTCGTTATAATAATAAAAACACCCCCTGTGCTTTCTAATAATAATGCCTCCTTGCTTCCCCTATAATGAAAGAGATCCCCAATTGTGCCTCCTTATAATTATGACCCTCAGTGCCCCTTTATTGTAGTAATGCTCCTGAGCATAACAGGCACCCCACAGTCCCACCACGCAACAGTAAAAGAATGGCAGACCTCCCAGCTTTTTAAGAATCAGAGAAGGATATCTATTGCAGCACTTACATAGTTATTTCGATTCTACTGAAGCCCCTAAGTGGCCACCTCACCCACTATGATACCATTTTCATAATACCCTGGTAGAGTATTATATCCCCACACAGTATGTTGACCCCAAACAGTATGATTGCCCAAAAATACGCATAGAAAGTGTGATGCCCATAACACCCCACATAGTAAGATGGCTACCACAGCCCCCCCTACAGTATGATATTCATCAGAGCCCCAAATATACAGAATAAGGTGCACCACAGATGCCCACACAGTATGATGTCCACCACAGGCCCCTATAAAAACTATTATGTCCACCAAAGTCCCCCTGTGCAGGATGAAAGCCCCCATACAATATGACGTCCCCCATAACCATGCTATACAGTATGATGGTCACAGTCCCCAACACAGTTTAATTGCCATTATAGACTTCAGCATAGTATAAATGGCCTCCAAAGCCCCCTATACAGTTTGATCATCTCCCTCAGCTACCCCACAAAGAGTAATATCCACCACAACCAGCTTACACAGTATAATGACCCCCCAACAACTCACTCTACAGTATAATGGTCCACCCCACAGCCCCCTATGTAGCAAGATGGTCCACCCCACAGCCCCCTATTATAGTATGATGGTCCCCCATATACCACAAAAAATAAAAATCTTTATACTCACTTAATCCAGACTCATCTACAGCCTCCATCTCATCTACTTTCCGGTCTCTCAGTGGACACTGGCTGCATGATGAAGTAATGGGTGGTGCAGTCCTCCGGCACACAGCAGACAGGAGAAGACCAGGCTGCCTGCCAAGGTAAGTGACAGAACCAGTGGCACTCTGCTCTGTAATAACTGATAACATTATTGGCATCCTCAGGATGCCGATACTGTTAACAACTTAGCAAACAATGCGGCCCACGGCCGGACCAGCCCATGCAGCATTTTCCAGAATTGCCAGAGGGCCACTCCGACCCTGAGTGCAAGAACACACTGAAACAAAGACTTGTTGAGAGGTATCACTAAAATGGGTAGATGCAGTGGTATGGATAATGCTATTAGCTATCATGTTAGAAAAGCCTAAATGTATGCACAATATGCCTTTATTCATGAAGTCTTTATACTCCAGATTTTCTTTGGAGAGTTTAGGAAATCACATGCCTGTGTATTTCAGGGTCCTCATTGGTGCCGAATGAATCCAAGAATCTTGTAATTTGGAGTAAGAACTGTTCCAACAATCAGTATGTGACTTGCAGCAGTTCAAACTGAAATTCCAGGGCAAAAATCTGAGGGTCATATTGACTTTTTTGACATGCAAATATGCCATTCAACACTCTAGAATCACTCATTTATAATTAATATTCTCCACCTCATTTTATGGAATATATATAGGAAAATGATCCAAAGTAAAAATAATAAAAAAAGAAATCTGACAGATAGAAATTTGTTATACTAATATTATTCTAATGACTTAACGCCAATGACTTG
Organism: Oophaga pumilio; assembly: GCA_009801035.1. Taxonomy (NCBI): domain Eukaryota; kingdom Metazoa; phylum Chordata; class Amphibia; order Anura; family Dendrobatidae; genus Oophaga; species Oophaga pumilio. The sequence goes on from VIAB01030893.1 coordinate 28,092, forward strand.
CTGAAGAAATTCTTCCCTTTCCATTCCCTACATCAACTCATTAATTGTAGGGTTGAATAAGGTTGGACATGTTGCTTTCCTTCTTGTGCCATGTTTTTGTTTGTTATATCATTTAAAAAAATGTCCTGAGGTTTTCTCTTGTTTTTTTTTTCAGAATCATCTTGGAAGTGTGACGATTGCTTCAGAACCTACAGCTAAATATTATTTTAAGCATAAAAAAGACGACCGCTTACAGTGGCCTGAAATATAAGGTCTGAGAGGAAAGACGTGGGAGGATTTCTCAGGTTACCATCTTCTTTTGCTTTTCCACTACCTGTTTACTGACCAGTTGGAAAAATTTGATAATATAAGAGTTGTATGTATAACATCTGCGTAGATGTTTTTTTTCTGATGAGAATTCTGACTGGCAAGACGTGAATGAATGAGTCAGCAGTTCAGTATATTGACAAGTCCTGTATCTTTCACTTACATTATTGAGAATCACATTTTCACTCTTTGGGCAGCGACACAGCAGAACATTCCAATACTATTCCATATTCAAAACCAATGGAAATGGTTTGGCAAACTCAACAATATTTTGGTGACTTTTTGATTGATCCATATAACATACAAGAATATCTGTATGATGAATCTGACAATATAAATCTACTTTTCTTTAAGGTATACAATATTGAGAAAATGTGTATACTGGGCACCATAGAATAGGCCAATGTTTTTATCATCTCTAAAAAATGTTCAGTTTTATACTGTTAGGATAGATAGAGAGAGGTTTTATATGTGACTAATCTATACACTTCCCATCTATTGTTACCATATTTGGGGCCTCCTGCTGCCTACTCTGCTCAGAATGGTATTCCGTTCCTCCTACTTCCAAGATGAGCACCATCACAGCATAAAAAAGAGCATTGGTAAGTATGAACCTTGCCTTCACTGCTTTTCTTATGCTATAGGATAAGAAAGACAGGCAATTTGTGGTTTAGATTTAGTGCTGTTCTCCCCTTGTTACTGTGGTGGCCATCTTTGAAGTAGGGGAGATGGGAATGCTGATCTGAGTAGAGGAGGCAGTAAGAGGCCTCCAAGTATTGTGCTAATCATGTGAAATGTACAGTTGGGCTCAAAAGTTTACCTTCCCCCAGCAGAATTTTTGCTTTGCTAGCCTTTTTTCAGAGAATATGAATGATAACACCAAAACTTTTTCTCCACTCATGGTTAGTGGTTGGGTGAAGCCATTTATTGTCAAACTACTCTGTTTTCTCTTTTTAAATCATAATAACAACCCAAAACATTCAAATGACCCTGATCAAAAGTTCATATACCCCATTTCTTAATACAGTGTATTGCCCCCTCTAACATCAATGACAGCTTGAAGTCTTTTGTGGTGGTTGTGGATGAGGTTCTTTATTTTCTCAGATGGTAAAGCTGAACACTCTTGGAAGAAAGCTTCCAGTTCCTGTAAATTACTGGGCTGTCTAGCATGAACTGCGCAATTGAAATCTCCCCAGAGTGGCTCAATAATATTGAGGTCTGGAGACTGAGATAACCACTCAAGAACCTTCATTTTTTTCTGTTGTAGCCAATGACAGGTCGACTTGGCCTTGTGTTTTGGATCATTGTCATGTTGGAACATCCAAGTACGTCCCATGCGCAGCTTCCGGGCTGATGATTGCAAATTTGCCTCCCGTATTTGCTGATAACGTGCTGCATTGATCTTTCCTTCAACTTTGACCAAGTTTCCTGTGCCTTTGTAGCTCAAACATCCCAAAACATCAGCAATACACCTCGGTGCTTTACATTAGGAATGGTGTTCCTTTCATCATAGGCCTTGTTGACCTCTCTCCAAATGTAATGTTTATGGCTGGAGCCAAAAAGTTTAATTTTGGTTTCATGACTCCAAATTACCTTGTTCCAGAAGTTTTGAGGCTTGTCTCTATGCTGTTTTGCGTATTTTAGGCGGAATACTTTGTGGCATTTGCGCAGTAATGGCTTTCTTCTGACGACTTGACCATGCATCCCATTTTTCTTCAAGAGCCTCCTTATTGTGCATGTTGAAACAGCCACACCGTTAGTTTTCAGAGAGTCCAGTATTTCAGCTGATGTTATTTGTGGGTTTTTCTTTGCATCCTGATGAAATGAACTTGATACCAGGCTGTTTGCGCTCCCGTTATAGTAGAATCCAGAAATTCTTAAAATCCAGATAATCCAAAGAGAGGATTTTTATTATATATCAAAAACAAGGTACATACAAAGCGTTTCGACAATATAGAATTTCTTCCTCGGGTATGTTATCTTTGCATCCTGAACAATTTTCTTGGCAGTTGTGGATGAAATTTTTGTTGGTCTACTGACCGTGGTTTTGCTTTTACAGAGACCCTGATTTTCCATTTGTTAATCACAGTTTGAGCGCTGCTGACTGGCATTAGAAATTCCTTGGATATCTTTTTGTATCTCTTTCCTGTTTTATACAGTTCAACTATCTTTTCTCGTAGATCTGTTGACAATTCTTTTGCTTTCCCCATGACTCACAATCCAGAAACGTCAGTGGATGGATGAAAGATGCAAGAGTCTGTCTAGATCCCAGAAACTCACTCAGCTTTTTGTGCACACACTGATTACAAGCAAACAGGTCAAAGGTAAGGATGTTACCTTTAGTAGCCATTCTAACCCATTTGTGCCAACTTCTGTGCATGTCATCAGGCCAAAATCACCAGAGTATGTGAGCTTTTGATGAGGGTCATTTGGATATTTTGGGTTGTCATTATGATTTAAAAAGAGAAAACACAGTAGTTTGACAATAAATGGCTTCACCCAACAACTAACCATGAGTAAATAAAAAAATTTAATTTTATTATTCATATTCTCTGCAAAAAAGCCAAGAATGCAAAAATTCTGCCGGGGTACGTAAACTTTTGAACACAACTGTATTTTCACTTTTCAATTGAAGGGTGGAGGGTTGCTCTAAGAGGTGTGTGAAGATCTGATGTTGTGGGTTATAATAATCACCTAGGCAGGTTAACGATGCAACTATTTTTTTTCCATACGTTCATGGTTTTACAACAAATCCAGGTAGATGGACAAAATACAATAATACAATGTCCTCAGTACACAAGATCCTCTCCCCCCGACTAGTAGTCTTACTGCCCCCATATCAGGCAATACTTACTGTCTCCCAACAATGGTGAGCCCACAGATTTCGTATCTCTCGCCAGTATAGTCTGGCGATATATCTCCCAATCTTGAACCCCAACAGCCGATACTTCCTATTAATTCCCGCTCCTATCACTCCCTACCTAATATGAACTACCACAGTCTCTCCTACGTAAAACCCGTGCCCCTGACACTAACCCCCTTGCTCCCTCTCTCTGAAGCACCCTTGGAATGCCCGATCCATTTGAATAAGCTCAATGTGATTCACAACCTCGTTACCTCTCACAGTATTTCCTTACTGAGCCTCACAGAACCATGGCTGACATCATCTGGCACTGCCTCCTCTGCAGGGCTGTGTTACAGCGGCCTCCACTTCACCCACACTCCTCGCCCTGGCAACAGACACGGAGGAGGAATTGGGCTTCTCCTTTCTACCAACTGCACCTTCTACTGTGAGACCTGTGTGACGTGCGCAGGTCCAGGGGAGCAGGTAGCCACACCAGAGGCAGAACACACCACAGAGCAACCGGGGTAGTAAGTATGTTGGCGTTACAGGAAGGCAGAAAAAATCATAAAACACTTAAAAATTGTACAAGATACAATATAACAAAACAGAAGTGAAGAGCAGTTATCATGCACTCACTCTCTGGAGTGTTCATTGCCCCTCAGGGAACAGGACGTCACAGGGGCCAGTTTTGCGGTTACTTATTAGTTTCTTGCATCGCTGCCCCTTCTGATGAAATCCTAGGTGATGGATGCAGTGGGAGATGTGACTACAGCATCGGCACTCTGCTTCTATTTCCGCCATTGCCATAGCTTGTGTGAAAGAAGGAGGTGGAGATGGAAGCAGTTAGTGACATCAGCACTACCCGTGATGATGATTCATTTGAGGGTGGAGCTAGAAGCTGCGGGTCAGAGCTGGTGTCACTCTAGAAAAATATTTAGTCTTGAGAGTCCTCAGTGGTTGATACCTTTTAATGGCTAACATTAAATTTTTTTAAAAGGTATCAACCACTGAGGACCCTCAAGACTAAATATTTTTCTATCTACTGGCTAACACGGTACGAAGATACACATCTTTCCAGTGTCACTCTATGCTTCTGTGTCCACACTCTGATGACAACGTCTTTCACAGAAGCTACGGCTGCAGCAGAGATAGAAGCAGATTGCTGGCACTGCACTCACATCTCGCACAGTGTCCATCACTCAGTATCCAAGATGCTTCAAAGGGGGCAGCGATGCAAAGAAAATAGTGAATGAAGTGTTGACCCTGTGATGTCCGATTCCAGGAGCGGTGATACATGCTGCAGAGAGTGATTGTAGTCCCAACCTCCTGTGATGTCATGTTTGAGACTCCTCTCAAATGAAACATCACAGGAAGTGCAGTAAAATAAACACATTTAGGGATCAGACTAATAGGGAGAAGTGTAGGGTATAGTATGGTGTAATAAAAAGCAAATTATAAAAGTGATTACTACACACGTGAAAAATATTGTTGATACC
>VIAB01030894.1:2583-15379 GCA_009801035.1 Oophaga pumilio
CGGTTACCGAATCGTAACAGAAGTGCCCAGGGGAAGCTGAATTTGGAGATACCAGAGGGAAGAATACAGTTTCATGTAGGGGAAGGACCGGACATGGATGTTGCAGTAATTCAGGTCACGACTACAGTCTTGTTTCTCCCTTACACAGTCCCCTAGTTCTTTTACCCATTATAGAGGTCCCATTTGACCAGATTGCTATGGACCTTGTCAAGCCCCTAGTTAAGTTTGTCAGAGGGCTCCAATATATTCTGGTGGTCATGCACTATGCAACATGGTACCCGGAGGCGGTACCACAGAGAAATTCCTCTGCCAGCAGTATAGCCAAAGAGCTAGTCCAAATATTCTTCCGGACAGGTCTACCAAAGGAGATCCTAATGTATGAAGGATCACCGTTCATGTCCAAAGTAATGGGAGAGTTGTGTAAGTTTCTCCCAATTACACATCTCAGGACGTCAGTGTACCATCCGCAGATGAACGGCCTGGTGGAGAGGTTCAACAAGACCCTGAAGTCCATGCTTAAGATGGTCGCAGAGGAGGATAGTCAAAATTTGGATTGCCTACTCCCATTCCTGCTGTTCTCTATTAGGGAAGTACAACAGGCTTCTATGGTGTTCTCACCATTCGAGCTGTTATATGGACCCTTCGTGACTTCTGGATATTGAGAAGGAGACATGGGAAGCAAAGGTTACACCCAACCAAAGTATTATTTAGCTTGTGGCCCAGATGCAGGACAGATTACGAGGGTGCCAATTGTGAGGGAGAGTCTCAAGCAAGTGGTCCTTACAAGGGTCTACACTTGGTTAGTGAGGGGAAGATAATTTAGCGCTGGAGATATGCTGTTGGTGTTAATCCCCACAGTCAAAAGTAAATTCCTGGCCATGTGGCAGAGGCCATATGAGGTGGTTGAAAAGCTGAGTGACGTAAACTATAGGTTCCACGAGACAGGGAGAAGAAAGCTGTTCCAGGTGTACCACATCTAAGTGCTTAAACCGTGGCGAGACAGGGAACTGGTGGAAGCTGTGTGTCTGAGGGCCAATCCTGCAGCCAAGGTTGGGGATTTCACAGTGGCAGAGACACAGTCACCGGCCCAGAAATAACAGTGCCCAAAACTGCTTCGGGACCTCTTTTCAGAGTTGCCAGGATAAACACAGGTAGTTGAGCATGAAATTCTAATGGAAACACATGTGTGGATGAACCAACAGCCATATTGAATTCCAGAAGCCCGCCATGAGGTGATTTTGAAGAAGGTGAGGAGAATATTGAGCCTTTAATAATGAATATTATATATATTGAGAAAAAAAAATCACCTACAGCAGGCAGGAGCCAGCGGCGCCTGCACTGCAGCATGATCGCATGTGTAATGTGCATTTAATTCTTTTATCTGATGCTACAAATAAATTCATTAAAAAAAGAAAAAAAGTGCCTCGAAATGGCGCTGGCTATGCCTGCACAGTAGCAGCTATCGTAAATCCGATAGCTGCTATTGTGCAGGCACCTGCAGCGCCATCTTGCTAGAGAAACAAAAATTGTCCTCACTAAGATGGCACTGGCCGCGTCTGTGCAGTATCATCTATCAACGATTGCCAATAGCCAGTTGCCAATGTTATGCAGGTGCCGATGGTGCCATCTTGGAGGAGGTAAATTTATTTTATCTAGCAACATGGCCTCGCCGGTGCCTGTGCAGTAGCAGCTATCGGATCGCCGATAGCTCCTACTGCATAGGTGTGACCATCACCATTTTGAGACACTTTTTTAAAGAATTTATTTATAGCATCAGATAAAAGAATTAAATACATATTACACATGCGATCATGCTGCAGCACACGCGCCACCGCCGGTGCCTGCCTGCTGCAGGTGATTTTATTCTTCTCAATATTTATAACATTCAATATGTAAAATAGGGAGCAGGTCACTGAGGGTTCAGTGACCTGTCAGAAGCCATACAGATGAATAGCTAAGCAGAGCACCACATGAAGACCCCTCACAGGCCTGCCCCGTAGATCAAGCACATAATTAACTCAAAACTGAAAATAAAGACTAAACATCAACCACAAGACAGATTTCATCAATCAGGTTAGCATTTTAATCAGTATAACGTCACCAACCGGACACTGTCTGTAAGTTACTCAGCACAATCATGCTGACAGGTTTCCTTTAAGGGCACGAAGACTGCGATGGCCAAATTGTCTTCTGAAGCAGAGATGGCATTCCTAGAGTTGTAGCTTGCCTTGTGTCTTGATCGCACCTGACTTCAGGAAGGATTTTTTTGTGGTCCAGATGGACGCCTCAGAGGTTGGGTTGGGAGCCGTGTTGTCGCAGGAAGAAAACAGGGAGGAGCATCCAATACTGTATGTAAGAAGGAAACTCTCCTCTTGTGAAAAAAAGCTATGCAATTGTAGAAAAAGAATGCTTGGCCATCAAATGGGAAATTGATACTCTGAGGTACTACCTCTAAGGTCAGAAGTTCAGGCTAGTGTCAGATCATGCGCGCCTGATATAGAGAAGGAAAAGGAATTGGATGAATGCCCGGATGACTTTGTCATTTGTTGGGCTCCCGGACATCAGCTTTCATGTGAAGCACAGGCCTGTGAAGCTGCACGGTAATGCTAATGCCCTGTCTAGACTTCCATGCTTGGTGACTAAAGGTGCCAAAACCCCCGGCTTTGGGCAGAGGGTGGGATATGTAACAAAGTCACTGGCAAAGTACTGGAGGGGAGATATGTGTCACTGTGGTTATTAGCTTCAATGATATTGTAACGTTATTGCTGGCACCCCTGCATGCTGTCCCCTTCCCAGTCCATGCAGGGACGCAGTCTTACTCACTGCCCCAGCCCTTAATGCGGTCCCCAGCATGTTCCTGCTTCTTGTGTGCTTCCAGCTTGAGCTCCAGGTCAGAGCGTTATACACGGAGAAGATCATTTTCCATATGCTGTCTGGTATGCCCATGGGTCCTCCAGCACTGAAAACCCAAGTGCCCTTTCTAGTCTGAGGACTCTGTTTGTTGTTCGCTCTGGACAAATGAGTCACAAGAGGTGTCTGGACCCCATATGCCCTAGTCAGTTAGCAATGTTTCCATCTTGTCTACCATGTCTGCTACCCGCTGAGTCACTGTGTGCTGATGTCTTCAAAAAAAGGGAAGTGGAGGCAAAGTCCTCAAACAGTCCAGATGATTATATCAATGATCTTCCCTCAGGAACCTCCCTCCTCCTTGTGAACATGTCATCTTTGAGGCCAGGCTTATGAAAGGACCAGAAGAGGTATATTTACTCTTTAGGTAGTCTAGTGAAGAGAATGTCAAGGCAGTGGCATCTGCTAAGTCTCTGCAATCAACCAGGTGGTGGAATTCCAGTTGGTCATTGAATCATTCAGGATGGTAGCTGATCTTGATGTACAGGGAGAGACTTCCCAATGCCTTTGCTGAGGATGGCTTGATGAATAGAAGCATCCTATTCATGAAGATGGTGAGAAGTGTTACTTTTCTTCTACTGGACAGGAGAGGTCGCAGCCCTGAAGAGAAGTTATTAGTGTCCATTTAGAGGTGTCCACCTCCAACTTCTCTGCAAAGAGTCCCCACAGGCTTGAAGAAGAGGGGGCATAAGGGAGGGTACTGTAGCGCTATTGCTGGCGCCCCTGCATGTGGATTCCTTCCCCCTCCATGCAAGGACACCAGCTTATTCACTACCCTTGCCATAGGCGCGGTTCCTGGCATGTTCCTGCTTTTTACCTCCTTTGTGTGCGCAGCAGCCATCGCGGTGTGCCTACTGCATGCATGCGCTCACTCCCCTGCTCTTAAAAGGGTAGTATACTCATATAGTTAATGCCCTCAGCTTGTAGCTGAGAGGCATTTAGTATAATTAGCGCACCTGCAAGATGGCTCCCACCCAATTGCTGGGAAGCATCTTGCATAAAAGACTCGCTCTCCCCTAGGGAGTCACCAAGCAATGTTTCATTAGTGAGTGAGGTATACTACTAGTGTCCCCTGTTCCCAATGTGGCCAGTCCTGTATCCATAGACCCAGAGGCTGATCATTGTCCCCCGATCCATGTGTGGCCAATCCCTGATCCAGTATGCTAAACTGGCATGTCTGAACCGCACCCAGATCTGTGTCAGTAACAGTTCTGTAGAGGTGACAGAATTTACTAGTCTGAGTGGTGATCTATCCTTAATCAGTGTCAGTGTACCAGACCCTTGGGGTCAACAGCTTCTGTCTGCCTAGGAATGGTAGGTTGCGTCTCTCTTCACCATCAGGAGCTCCAGTAATCACCTGATAGCTGCTTAACTAAGCCCCTTCCTAGGCAGGCCCAGTAATGTGACACAGTGGGTCCACAAACCCACATGTGCTCCCATTGTGCATAACAGATATGAACCTAGGAAAATGTTCCAGCACACTAAGGGCTGATAGGGACTAATCAGTCATGTAAGGCTACTTTCACACATCGTTTTTTTCCAATCCAGCACAATCCGTCCAAGTTTTAAAAAGACAGATCCTGTGCAGATTGGGAAAAACTGATGGGACTGATCAGGTGCTTAGCCGGATCCGTCCTGAACTTTTGAACCTGAGAAATGCAGTATGAGCATGTCTGGAAGGAGAGAGAGAGAGAGACCTTCATTTCATACTGACAGGCATGCTCAGAGGATGAAAACGGAGTCCGGCTGACGGATCAGTCCTTTGCCTGATCGGGCAGCCATAGACTTGTATTGTACCGTCAAGCCTAATGCGCTGTCTGGTTTTGTCGCCGGACACAAAAAACGTTCCTAGACCCGTTTTGTCTGGCCGCCGGAATTGAAATTTATGCCATATCCGGAAAAAAACGGATGAAACGGAAGGACATGCGGCGCGATCAGGCGCTAATGCAAGTCAATTACAAAAAAACGGATCCGGCGGCATAAAAAAACTGATCCGTTTTTTTTAAAAAAGCCGGATCGCGCCTGAAGCCAAAAACGGATGTGTGAAAGTAGCCTAAGGGCTAGGTTTAGTGAACAGTGAAGAGTGGGTGGGAGGCTGTTCACTTATCTCCTGCCCAGGGTGGGGTTTGGAAGGTAAATAGTCAGCCTTCTGAATCTTTCGGTGCTTGTTATATCTGGAGAGTTGAACCTTGTGTTTGTTTCCTGATCAGGTGTATCCCAACAGTAACACGGACTATGTCATTTTTTACATGTTGTTTTTAGGCCAGAAAGACAGTGTTTATTTTTGACTAACCATGCAATGGTTTGTGTGTATTACATTTAATAAACCAGTGGAAGATTTAAACAGACAATGTTCCTGTGTCTACTTTTGTGTGAAGCTGAGTGAGCCAATCTACCACACCCATAATACATAACCCTATAATGCAGTGCATTGTTCTTTTCAGCTGTGTCCTGCAGTATATCTCTCCCTTAGCTAACAGCACACACACCGCTGCTTCCTGGTATGTGCTCTCTGCACTGTAATGATGGAGGCTCTGCCCCATTGTGTGACATCACCCCTCACAATAAAGGTTCCTTTTTAGGCACAACATAGTTATCCAGGTAGAATGCCAGATGAGAAACTGCATTGCGCAAAATTGACCATGGGCAGGAACTACAAAAAATACCTGGCCACCATTTTGTTAAAAAAAATACCAAATAGAGATGAGTGAACCTGAACTTAAAAGCCTGGGGTTCGTACCGGATAGTTAGTTTCTGGTGCTAAACGCAGAATACGAACTTGTCCTAGAAGTCCATTGCAATGTTCGGTGATCCGGAAGAGGTCAGGAGAGAGAACATTTTCGGGTCTCCATTATTTTTAGGGGGGTTCAAGCTTTTGGTACAACTTTGATTACAGTCGTGGTATAGGAATTGAACTTTGTAATAAAGTTTGGGTACCCGAACCCGAACTTCCATGGGTCTGCTCATCCCCAATAACAAAAAAAAAAATATTCTCAATGATCACCTCAGGCCTCCACACTTTCTCTGTGGCTCCTGAGGCCTGGACGCTGCCAGAAGCGATGGCCTTTGGTGAAGAACAGGCACATGAGGACTGAAACATGTTTTTTAATTTACTGTACATTTTATGTTTATTATGCCATAGGGTTTGGAGACAATGAAGAGTATAATAAAAAAAACTTTCAATTCTCAACAAATGACTTCACTGCAAATCAAATTGACTGGATAATCAGCCCAAAGTGGTGAATTTGAATTCTAAGCAATCCACTTATGCCCCTTATGCATACATTTTTACAAGAGCACATTGTGATTTTGGGAAAAACGCTCAATTGATGATCTAACTCAATATGAGTTTGTGGCGGTCTGACACCACTGCCTTGTACTACAGTGTATTCACATCAATAGGAGATAAAATACAGTACTTCGCTGCAGCCAATAAACAATGCATGGTGCTACTGTGTTCTGTCCACACATCACTTCGTTTTTGGTTATTGCCTCAGCAGCTGACTATTGCAGTTTTAGACTCCACTGATCTCATATTGAGATATCTTGGGCAATCTGCTTATCAATTTATGGTGTGTGTGTCTCCAGTAGCTAAGCAAGGCACTTTGCATTGGACACTAATGTGGAACATTTGCAAAATTCCTGCTACAACATCAACTGCGTATTAATTTCTCGAAAATGCGATAGAAGTAAAAATAGTAACTACACCTATAGATGATTTCCCTGAGACTTTAACTCTGTCAGACTCCCTCTTTGGGAACCGTTCAGCGCTTCTTAGTTATTCACCCATGTGGCTTCTGCCACACACTGACTCACTTCCTGCTAGCAGCTTCTCTATATAACCTCATCCTGGTTCCTGATTAAAAGGATCTACCTAGTGATAAAAGTTTATATTGCAGTCTAGTTCTCTATATAATTAAAAAATTGATATAATTAGTGCAATATAAACTTTTATCACAAAGTAATAAATTACATAACACCAGAAACAAAGGGAAAGCAGTGAAATAAGTACCTTCATTTACATTCATGGTACAATAATTAATAATTAATACAAGCATATAAAACACTGTCACAATGCAACAAAAAAAATTAGAAAACTACATTGTTCCTAATGTTTTGGGCTGTGTCGTATCCCAGCTGTCTGCAAACAGATGCAATGCTTTAGATTTGATCGATGTTATGATACAATTCTATTTTTTATAGCACATTCCATGTTACCATGTAGTGCTAGTATAGATAACCACAGAACAAACTTAGAAAAGACAAACAGACACTTTGTTGTAGCACCCAGAATCATCTACTTTCATAGCAGAGTGCATAAAAGACAAGCTTATTCCAATATACTAACGGATATTTGGTCGGATGAAAGACTTTTCTATACCACATGAGTACGACTCCTGTTTCCTTTGACTATTTATAAGCTAATACTAAAGATTTGATAACCTTGGAATAAAGCAAGTCTTTCTACCAAGTAATTAAAAGGAAGATATTATATTTTTTTCTGGTTGGTTAACTTTAAACAAGATTGTAATTAAAGTTGGTTTCAGTATTTCTAAAGCAATAGGGGCGCTGTCATATAGCAGCAGACCATTATTAATAGTATTATTATTCATTTACACAGCTCCAATTTATTCCCCAACAAGGCAAACAAAGGATGTACACAATTAAATGAAAAAATGGGTCAAGCAAATTTAAAGCAACGTCTGCAAAATAAATGAGTTAAATGGAATATTGTCTCATTCCGTTTATGAAGAAGAAGTATAACTTGCACCTAGCTAGTGTGACAGGGTCACTGGCACAGTGTATGAGGGGAGATATGTGTCATGAAGATTGCTTTCTTCCATAATCTAGAAACCCATAAGATTCTCTTCAGCATGCTAGGTGCTAAAGGAGTTAAACAGCCATGTTAAGGGATGGGTTTGTAGGTGAATAGGTAAGAGATGGGCAGGACACCTACTTACCATATCTGCACCTCAAGGGTGTGGCTGGGAGGTTAAATGTACAGCCACTGTTTTTTTTCTCTGTATTGTAGTTTGGAGAGGAAAGACTTTAAACGGTGGCTCCATGTGAAGCTGAAGAGACATGGTGGTCTGAGCAGGTGAATCCCTCAGATATATGGAATTTGCTATATGTTATCTTTTTTTTGTTTTGCTTTTAAGCCGGAAAGGCCATGTTTACTTAGCTGAACCCTGCTATGGTTTACGCTGTTCCAAAATAAACCAGCAGGTGATTAACCACAGGAAACATTCCTGTGTCTTCTTTTGAAATCAGCTGAGTCAGTCAACCCTTCACGTAGTGCTTTGAATGCAGGCAGCGTTCCAAGAACATGCATAGAGGCTGTTGACAACTGTATGTCCTGGATAAAATCCGCCATCCAGCACGAGACGTCCAGCAGCATGGAGGAGCTTGTAAAGCATCTGGTCCAGGTTCAACAGCAGTAACAGCAGGCCAGTCAACAGCAGCAAGTGGCGCAACAGGAGATGAATAAACTGTTGTGCCACCAGCTTTAACAACAACAAGAGCAGCGACAGCAGTAGGAGGCACTATCACGGCAAATGGAACTCCTCGCAGAGGTGGTATTTGGGAGTACAACGGACTCCTTCCTAATTCCAGATGATGACTCGTACGTCCGGAAAACAATAAGACGAGCCATGAAAAAAATGACCCTGGGGGGTTGATGTGGAAGCTTTTCTGACTGTTTTTGAGGGGGTGGCTGAACGGGAGAAACTTCCACCAGAGCAGTGGACAGAGGTGCTGGCACCATATTTGTTGGGCGTATGCTGGCGACAAACCCCCTCGCTCTCAATTGTTTGATTTGTTGCATCTAGTCCAAAAGTAGTTGCAGCAAGTGACTTCCACTCATGCCTAGATGGTTGAATGGGTGGTGATGGACAGGTTCAGCCACTCCCTTCCCAGGCCAATACAGACCTGGATTGCCCAGGGTGATCTTCGGAATGTGGACAACCTGGTTAGCCTGGTTGAGAGATACCAGGTTGTTGAGAAATCCCTTGGGAAACCAGACATTGCCATTTCCCACTGCTGGGATACCAAAAGGAGGGCAATCCCACTGATTGGTCCTCTAAGGCTGTTATTAAGGATGTGGTCTGTTGGCGATGTCACAATCCTGGACATGTAGCCACCCTGTGTCATATGTCACCTGAAGCAATGGACTGCAGCCTAGGTAGGCATTGCTCCTATTATACCTATCCGACCTGCAGTGTGGACTGTCAACCAGGCGAGGGGCCACAGTGGTGTACCATGTCCATCAATGGGGTAATGGTTCTTGGACTTTTGGAATCTGGAAGTATAGTGACCCTAATTAGTGATACACTGCTCTACCAGTTGATACCTAATAAGTTTGTGGGCGTCCGCTGCATACACGGAGATACGAAGGACTACCCTGTAGCCAGAGTGACCCTGGGAACTGACTGTGGTACTAAGTCCCATGAGGTTGAGGTAGAAAAAGACTTAATACATCCTGTGGAAAAAGTGGGTTGCACAGAGTGTCCCGGACAAAAGTCAGGTCCCTTTGTTGCATCAGGTGACCAAACTGAGGGGAGGTGAGATGGTGGAGAAGCTGTTAGTTCCGGGACCCTACTGGAAAATGGTTTTAGACATGGCCCATTCGCATGTTTGGGGGACATCTGGGGGTGGAGGAAACTCAGGAGAGAGTTATGTGGAGGTTCTTTTGGACAGGAAGTTACGAGAGATCCTAAATTATTGTAGCTCCTGCCCCATCTTTCAGATAACTGCTCCTACTTTTCACTCCCTTAGTCCTGTTGTCTGTGATAGAGGTCCCCTTTGAGAGGATTGCCATGGACCTAGTAGGTCCCCTAGTTACATCTGCACGAGACCATCAGTATGTCCTAGTGGTCATGGACTATGTGACCCGGTAGCCTGAAGCGGTGCCACTAAGGAACTCTTCGGCTAAGCATATTGCCTGGGAGCTTGTCCATATCTTTGCTAGGACCAGCCTACCAAAGTAGATTTTGATGGACAAGGGAACCCCATTATGAGCAAAGTGATGAGGGAGCTATGTAGAGTCCTCCAGATAGCCCAGGTGCCAACCTCAGTTTACCATCCGCAGACCGATGGCCTAGTGGAGAGCTTCCATAAGACCTTGAAGGCCATGCTCAAATAGGTCATTGAGAAGGACAATTGAGACTGAGACTATCTGCTTCCATTTCTGCTCTTTTTCATCAGAGAAGTCCCTCAAGCCTCCACTGGCTTCTCACCATTCAAGCTCCTTTACGGTCGACATCCGCGAGGGCTCCTGGACATTGCCAAGGAAACCTGGGAAGCCGAGGTCACACCACACCGGAGCATCATTGAGCATGTTGCCCAATTGCAGAAGATGATGGTTCACGTGATGCCTATCATGAAAGAACATCTTCTCCAGATACAGGAGGCAAAGGCAAGGGTATATTACTGATCAGCAAAGCAGAGGCAGTTTCTGCCCAGGGATTGCGTGCTAGTGTTTATCCCCACGGTGGAGAAAAAGTTCCTAGCCTAGTGGAAAGGCCCATACAAGGTGGTAGAAAAACTGGATGAGGTGAATTACAAGGTACACCATCCCAGTCGCAGGAAGCCTCACCAGGTGTACCATGTGAACTTGCTTAAACCATGGTGAGAAAGGGAATCGCTGAAAGCTCCTTGCCTGGAGGCCCGTCCCAAAGCCAAAGTGAAGGAGGTTACTCTAACGCCGACCCAGAAGCAACAGTGTCGAGAACAGCTGCAATGGAACCATGACCTATTCTCGGAGTTGCCAGGGCATACACAGGTAGTAGAACACGACATGTTAACAGAGCCGTATGTAAGGGTGAACCTCAAGCCCTATAGAATCCCTGAAGCATGCTGGGAGATAATATAAAAGGAGGTTAAGAGAATGCTAGATCTCAGTGCGATTGAGGAGTCAAAAAGTGGATAGTCGAGTTCCATCGTCCTCGTACCGAAGCCCGACGGTGAGTGACGGTTTTGTAATAACTACTGCAGGCTGAAGAAGGTGTCCAGTTTTGATGTGTATCTAATGCCCAGTGTGGACGAATTCATTGAGCGACTTCGGTCCACAAGGTACATCACAACCCTCGACCTGACAAAGGGGTAGTGGTAGATTCCCATGTCCAAGAGTGAGAATACAGCCTTTTCAAAACCTGATGGGTGTTTCCAGTACACCAGAATGCCCTTTGGACTGCAGGGGTCCCCAGCTACCTTCCAGAGGGCAATGGATCGGATCTTGGCTCCACATAAGAAATAGGCCACAGCCTACCTTTATGACATTGTTATCTTCAGCCCTGGCTGGGGTAGTCATCTAACAAAGGTACAGGAAAACCTGGATGTGTTAGGAAAAGCTGGGTTCACTGTAAATTCAAAAAAGTGTGCCATAAGGAAGGAAGAGGCCAAGTACTCAGGCTACATCATCAGGAGAGACAAAATCAAGCCACAGTTGAATTAGATCAAGGCAATTCAGAAGTGGCCACAACTGCTTTCAAAGAAGCAAGTGAGGGTGTTTCTTGGAATTGTGGGATATTACCGGCGATTTATTCCAAATTTCACCATGGTTGCCACATCATTGACGGCTCTCCTCAAGGGCACCAAGTAGACAATGGTGAAATGAACTACTAACAGAGAAGTGGCATTTCAGTAGCAAAAGTAGACTCTGTGCAAGCATTTGGTTCTGGTCACGCCGGACTTTAGCAAAGAATTTGAAGTCCAGACAGATGCTTCAGAAGTCGAGTTGGGAGAAGTGCTGTCTCAGAAAATAAATGAAGAGCATCCCATTCTGTATCTGAGCCGGAAACTCTTTTCCTGCGAGAAAAACTATGCAATTGTTGAGAAGGAGTGCTTAGCCATAAAGTGGGCCATGAATACACTGAAGTATTACTTTCTAGGCCGTAGGTTTAAGCTAATGTCAGATCATGCCCCTCTGAGATGGTTATGAGAAAAGAAGGGTTAGAATGGCTAGGTGACTAGGTGATTCTTAGACCTTCAAGATTTCAGTTTCCACGTAGAGTATTGGCCAGAGAAGTTACATGATAATGCGGATGCTCTCTCCCAAATCCCCTGTTTTCTGTGTGAAGGTGCCAAACCCTCCAGCTTTGGGCAGAGGGGAATTATGTGACAGGGTCACTGGCACGGAATATGAGGGGAGACGTGTCACAAAGATTGCTTTCTTCCGTAAAACCTATACGTTTCTCTTCAATAAGCCAGGTGCTGAAGGAGTTAATCAGCCATGTTATGGGATGGGTTTGTACGTGAGTAGGTAAGACGCCTACTCATATATCTCCTCCTCAAGGGTGTGGTTGGGAGGTTGAATGTACAGCCACTGTTTATTTTCTCTGTGTTGTGGTTTGAAAAGGAAAGACTCCAAACAGTGGCTCCAGATGGAGCTGAGGACACATGGTGGTCTGAGAGGGCAAATCCCTCATACATATGGAATTTGCTGTACGTTATCTTTTGTTGTTTTTCCATTATTCTAGAAAAGCCATGTTTACTTTGCTGAACCTATGGTTTATGTTGTTCCACAATAAACCAGTAGGTGATTTACTACAAGAAGCGCTCTTGTGTCTACCTTTGGAAGCAGCTGAATGAGTCAACTCCTCACACCACATATTTAGTGCAAAGGTTGGGATCACATTCTGTCCTGTGGGCTTAAATGGATTACTGTCTGGTCACTGGCTGTGATCTTGGGTAACCAAAGTCCCCAATCAGTGCCATTATCCTCATCCAATGAAGCTCATCTATAGGCTGAGCTCCATAAGACAACCGTTATTTCCCCATATATTACAATACAATGGTATTGAAGTATATAGTACATGCTATCGAATGATCACAAGTTCAAGTTCGCAAAGGAAAGTAAAAAATAAAGTGAAAATAAAAAAGATTTAAAAAA
>VIAB01030899.1:0-11888 GCA_009801035.1 Oophaga pumilio
ATTTTACTAGCAGCAGGCTCCGCCTGCACGGTGGACCCCGGGTTACGAACGCACCTCTCCACACCTTATATTTCGTGCTTTCCGCAGACCCGAACACACATACATTTCAAATATTACATCATCTCATTGATATCTTAAAAATCTAGCACTTTGTGACAGCAATTTTATCACATAGTATGTGGGACCACTCGAGTGAATAGCCAAATATAATGCTAAATATAGATAATATAGTGGTTAAAGTTATTTTTCAGTGAGTAACAGTACCTTTTTAAATGTTAATTTTTAAATACAAAACTTTTTGTACTCTATCCTCATTAAAATTTCCAAATTAATTCACCACATTTTGCCAGTCTATTTCAGGGCCAATTATTGTGTGATTTATTGTGTCTCTACTTGATATTAAACTGTTCTTCCTTTCTGTTTTGAGATGTCAGCAAAGCATGTGAGTTAAGGGATTTAGTGGTGCTCAAAGTCTGACATTTTTGGTCAAGCTCTCATGACAGTAGCAATGCAGCCTTCTCACATTATTCTTGTGCAGCCATCTCTAACTGCTCCTCATAATCACATCATCACAGCAATTTATACCATAGAGAACATCACATTTACCCGCTCACAGGCAAATTATTTTTATACATTATTTTTAGTTAGCACTTCTCTACATATGTCATGATATTCATTGTACAGGGTGGGCCATTTATATGGATACACCTAAATAAAATGGGTATGGTTGGTGATATCAACTTAATGTTTGTGGCACATTAGTATATGGTAGGGGGAAAACTTTTCAAGATGAGTGGTGACCATGGTGGCCATTTTGAAGTCAGCCATTTTGGATTCAACTTTATTTTTTCCAATGGGAAGAGGGTCATGTGACACATCAAACTTATTGAGAATTTCACAAGAAAAACAATGATGTGCTTGGTTTTAGCGTAACAGTATTCTTTCATAAGTTATTTACAAGTTTATGACCACTTATAAATATATACATAAATAATAAATATGTATCTTCACAGCATAAACAATTGCCTTCAAATACGAGATATGCAGCATCTGAAACAACGGATACTGGAAGCCTGTGCTAGCATTTCTTCTGCGGTGTTGCTATCAGTGTGTCAAGAGTGAGAGAAGAGGGTTTCATTGACAATCTAACACAATGGGCAGTACTTTGAACACATTTTATAAGTGGTCATAAACTTGTAAAGTTTGATGTGTCACATGACCCTCTTCCCAATTGAAAAAAATAAAGTTGGATCAAAAATGGCCGACTTCAAAATGGCTGCCATGGTCACCACCCATCTTGTAAAGTTTTCCCCCTACCATATACTAATGTGCCACAAACAGGAACTTGATATCACCAACCATTCCCATTTTATTTAGGTGTATCCATATAAATGGCCCACCCTGTCATTTCAAGCCATCATTTAAAATGCTGGGTAGAAAATAATGGAGGAACTGATCAAAGTTTTTTGCAATGGGATCATTTCCACCTGTTCAAAGCATTGGTTATTCCACAGGACAGGTAAACGCGTAGGTCCTAGGGGCCAGATAAAAACAATTAATGCAATGTTGTGATCTGACTCTGAGCTTAGAATAAATTTTAGATAGCAAATAATGGTGTTACCAAATGATGCATTTGTGCATCAGTTTTGGCATCAGTTGTGATCTGTTGAGTTTCACAAGGCTCAAAACCTGAAGTACCAGTGGATTATAGGTTAGAAACCATTTCAAAATCCCTCATTTTATTGTTAGAACTGATTTGTTAGATAATCATGAAAGGTTTCCCTTACATGACCCTAAAACAATCACTATTTGCAGCTCACTGGTTCTTAGCTAGGGCCCAGAATGCATTGAATTACCTGCAATCTCAGAGCTCAATGACAAAATTGAATTCCTGCAAACCATGAAAGAAATCAATAGTGAACAAACAGTATTGTTGTATAACTCTGCTCTTGCCTGCTTACAACTGATTGAGAACTTCTCGTGATTTAACAAGACTGGCAATTCCTTACCATCATCTCAGAAATTACTGCTGGTATACTTAATGAAAAAAAATGGAGGGTGTTGACACAAAATGTGCATTGGTACTGATCTGTTGGGTTTCCCTATCAAATATTTGCTTACTATTCCGGCTATCCTATTGAGTACATATTGTATTTAATTTACTTATTGCATTTGTTTGTGCCTTCTACTTGTTTGGCCATCTGGTCTGTATTTTTAATAGTGCAGTTTGACAGTTTTGTTTATTGCTAATTTGTTGATTTGTTTAGGATTTCATGTAGTGATATATATTTTTCACTCCTGTGTTTATTCATGTTACTTGATATACTGTGAATAAGGTTTGCAGTCCTTTAATTGGAATTATGCTTCTGATTTTTGCAGTTTCTATTTCTCTTTTTTTAAATACCTTTTATGTATTGGAGCACGCATTGGTTTCTAGCACAATCGATAGCTTACACTACAACCAACACCTCCCTTGTAGAAGTCATTGCCATTTTTTTTTACTACTGCTATTGTTTTTTTAATAATATTTTAATGTGAACAGAATAATAATATGAAAAAAAAACATGTAGAACGGTACAACGCTGGTTTAAAATAAAAATGACATATACAACATTCTTGACATCTTGGAAATCAAACAACCAATCGACAAAGTAAGTAAATATATTGTAAATGATCATAACAAGTAGTATTATCAAGTGTCCAAAGTTTCAAAATTGAGTACAACAAAAAATTGAGAAGCTAGTCTATTGTACGGTGTCTTTGTTGGCTTCATAGTTTAAAATTTGAAGGAAGACAAGTCCATCAAATTCAGCCAATAACTTAACCTGTTGACCAAGAGTAAGACAAAATCCCCATGAGATAGATACTAACAGTTCCATATTGATGGAATATTGCCTTTGCGATATCAAATATGGCAAAAAGAATAATTTTCTAAATCAATATCTTATTTCCATATCTATTATCCATAGCCTGTAATATAATAAGACATTGAGATCTTCATTAAACTTTTTTACTAAGTCGACCATTGCAAGATCACCTGGCAGAGAGTTAAAATAATGACACTGCTTGGAAAGTATAGAATCACTATCCGTGAGAATGATTACACTTTCTTTTCTCCAGACATAGAGGGTGCTCCCTTATAATCATTGCAGACCTAACGGTAAAAAGATCATTAGAATGATCACTGTACTGTGCATTTATATATTTGTAATACTAATAATTGCTCCCAAGACTTCATTTTTCCAAACTGAATAACCCCAATTAATATTGCAGTTCACCCAATCCCTTAATAACCTTCATCGCTCTTTTTTGCACCCTCTCTAGTTCAGCTACATCTTTCTTATGCACTGGAGAAAATTATCACAAAATTCTAAGATTGGTCACAGCAGTTACTTGTATAAGGGGCATAAATATGTTCTTGTCATGAGCTTCTATGCTTCTTTTAATGCATCCCATGATTTTATTTTGCAGCCATGTGGAAATGTAAGACTGATGCTCTTCTTCGCTAACACAGCTATTATATGGTTCATTAGATGCTATTTAAGATTGATTTCTATCATTTTCCTACAGATTGCTACATTTTTTTTTACTATGACAACGATAATTCACATGTAATATTTCTAAGGTTTACATGTGTATTGTAAATAATTTAAAGAGATGACACGTGTGCACAGATCTATGCTAGCAACAGTTGTACAACTGAACATATATCCAGAGAAAGGTTATTCAGGTGCATAAGTAAAAATTTCACTGAGATACTAAAATTACACAGCAACATGTATACATGGCACTAATAGTAAATGTGGTTGGATTGTAACTTATAAGTTATTGCAGCAGTTTTCAGAAATTCAGACCTGCTGGATTTCGGTGTCATCACGTTCACTATATTTAGAAGAAAAGGGACATTATGATCTTATATTTAACAGCCATAAATTGCCATATAGCCCAAGTCAATAGCTAGCAATGTAGTGCCAGTTCAGGCAAAAAACAGATTATATTATACAAAAATTATTTAGGTTATCTACGAATATGCCAAAAATATGAGTTCGGCAATGAACTCAAGTTTGGACAGAAAATTTTCTTTAACGCAAACTTAAAGTGCCTTATTATTCTCAGGATCCTTCTCTCTAGAACACAGAGCAGAATAAATGTAGGTGGAAAAAATACATCTGCTCATTGAATTTACCACTGCAACCCTGTCTAGTTCTCTATGCAACTCTCAGTGACCTCCTTTTTACTTATCACACCACTTCATACTCCACTTTCCCTGAGTACAGAAGCTGCCAGCACCAAGAAGGCCTCAAACATCACGATGCACACATAACGTCACACCAAGCGCTGCCAGAGGGGAAGTCAGAAGCCCTGGAACAGAGTGAAGATGAAGGAAAAGGATGTTGCGTGCAATAAATAAGGGGCTATAGGGAGCTGTGTAGAGGACAGTTTGGGGGGCTGTAGGAGAATTACAAATGAGAAATAAGTTGAGTATTCATTGTTATAATTTTTTCACCCATATCCTGGCTCTTTCAAATCAGAAAAATGGCAGACCACAAGACACCACATTACTGAATTCTCACAAAGCAAACAACAACAAACTCAGAATCTGAAAAAAGTGTTAAAAATAAAATACTTAAAAAATGGAAGTGTAATAGATAATAGAATATCAAAATCTATGTAAAAATACTTGTCCAGTTTAAAAGAAAAATGCATATGGGAATATTTGGGTCAGTATTTATAGGTTAAAACCAAAGAGAAAAATGCCTAGTTTTTTGTTTTCATCAAATTCATCTTTCTATTTGCACCTTTTTTATAGTATATTTTATTTGTGTTCACCTGTTGTTGTTTCTTTATTTTCCACTATTGGCATGGTTTATGGTATTTACATGTGTTCACCTGATTCATCATTTGTGACTCTCCCACTGGAGTGATTTTATGTACACCAGGAGTTTTTGAGCAATTTTTGCAAAATTTTGAAAAAGATGTGGCTTTTTGCTCAAAAATGGTGCAGAAAGGTTAAAGACAGGGAAACATACTATTTTTACTTTGTGCAAATTTTTTTTAACAGCATGCTCCACTTTGATGAATTTGACGCTGTAATCTTTAGTTATTACCAAAATATAATATATTATATGATATACCACTGGCAGTAATATCTCAGCCAGGTATGTTTAACTCTGAAACACTGTGGCGTTTCAGAGAAAAGCATACATTAATAGCCGCTATAGATCAAGACTGTGCTGTTGACTAGTCAAACAACGGTCACTGGTGACTTCTCCCAGCCCACTGCAAGTGACTGACAGGTCTCCTCCTATATAGATATGTAGGCAAAGATCTGTCAATCTACGGCAGCCAGTAGGGAAAAGACACCAAGGACCACCTGTCCGACTAGAGCACAGTCTCTTTCCCTGGCAGATATTAAAGTATGTTTTTTTTCTGAGTCAAACATGCATGGCTAAGCTAATACCACCAGTGAATTGTACATTCTGCCCATGGATTGGGCAACATGTATCAACTGACAGGTTCCCTTTAAGTATTTTACAATTAGTCTACTATCACAACACAGCAACTAAAAAAAGCCCTGACTCCTGTTCCTATTGCATAAATTGAATTGTATAATTGCTAGATTTTGTTAATAAAAAGGTGGAACACTAATCTTTTGGCAATAAAATGAAATATAGATATATTTGAAGACATGACATTTGGAGGATTGTTACATACCTTGCGCACATGCAATGTGATACTGAGCACAGCACTACTTAATAACCTATTCTTTTTGTCCACTACGGTGTGATCTTTTAAACTGAGGCTTTTATTCCAGCTAGGATTTTTCAGAACTCGAAGCCAAAAATCTTTCACAACCAATTTTGTGACTTAATTTGGATGATAATATCTATAGTAATAAGCCTTATAGTTCATATTAACATTTAATCCATTTTCAGCCTTTGGGATATTCAGTGCATCTCTTTGCAATATGTTGCAAGACCCTTTGGCAACAAAAAGATTAACAGTTTCTATTTATCTGTGGCACTCTCACCGATAATGATGCAACTGAATAAACTATTAGAAATAACCAGCTCTGATAGAGAGCAAAGCCAAACAAACATTAAAAGATAAACCCCGGAGCAGTAAAATCCAAAAGTAGCTGTATTAGATAATTTGTTTGTAAATTATTCAGAAGAGTTAACAAATAAAACACACACATTTTCTTTTTTATCCAATTCATTTCCATTTAATTTCTAAGGTAAAAGATGTCTTGATAAGTAGTTCTTTTCACAATTGTGGAAATGTAAGTTTCACCCACAGTAGAAATTAACCTCTCTTCACTTCATAAGTGTCAAAATAGTTTGCAGACTAACACCTGCATAGATAAGTGATATTAAAAATAGATTGATATTCATTAATTCCAGGTCTATGCCATTAAAAAAGTGAAGACTATGAAAATGTGATATATTATTCAGTGATGAAGTTGGTTGTAGATTAATCAAAAAAAGACTTACGGCATATCTTTGTCTCCAAGATGCCAAGTACTCTCTATTTCTCAAGGTGTTATAGAATAATTTGGAATAGCTTAGCACTTTTCTGTTTGTGGGAAAGGTCATTAGTAACTGTTTAGATAGTGAACCTCAATTATTTGTGCTAATTGATTTTGTCCAGACATGTTGACATATGTACTAAATGATTTTTAAAGTCCAATTTCTAATTACAGAAGCACTTGCATGAAACTTGTTATTGTATAAAGCTGTACAAATGTATATGCAGTGTGATACAGTACAGAAATATACTTATCGATTGTCATCTTCCCCAGTTTCCAGCAGTGCTCCAGACCTCTTCTGGATCTCATGACTTCTATATTGACTTGCCGGGCTACAGCGGTATTTATGTGTGAGCCGGAAGTTGTGTTTTAGTATAAATCTTAGGAGTGTCGGAACAGGGCTATATAGGCTTTAATTGTAAATGTGACTTCTTTGTTTCATAGACCCCATTGTGATCCAACAAGTCATAATTGCAGTCAAATGACCCAGAAGAGGACCAGAGTTATTGGTGAGTAAATGACTGCACAAATACTACACTACATAAAGTATCATTTCTGTGCTTCTTTAAGTTTTTTTTCTATTATGAGCTCAGTTATAGTCAAAATTGAGTCTTGAGTAGTTTGCATCTTTTAATAGCTAACTGAAAAGATGATAACCAATACCCATATGTCTATATTAGGCACAGTTAAACATTATATTTGAAGAGTTAAAAATGTATACACAAAAATAAAGAGAGTGATAACAGCACCCAAGGTAGCAATAGCTATCTTCTTCTTAAATAATATGTTATATAATACAGTGGTGGCCCCATGAAGTCTAAGGACCACATTTCTTCATTGATGTAGAATGACATCAATCCATGTAACACATTTATTCTTGCTCCGAGTGTGTCGAAGTTTGTCATGATTTTGTATTACCAGACTCTTATCTTTGGGATTTGAAGTTACCTTTCAATACAAATATTTTATGTCCATGATGATGTGATCAGGGTTACATTGATCTGACTTTTTTCATGCATTATGTGGCCTTAAAAATGAATACTTATGCTACTTTTTTTCCATTTCCGTAACAAACAAACTAGCAGTCAGACATTTAGTACATATAGTCAAGCAGATCGTATTAGGTGTGGTGTAGATGAAGGTACCTGACATCTTGTAGATGTGATGTGATGTGTCTAATTTAATGCACTGTTCCTTTTAACTGTTTTGTATAAATATTTGTCTCTATGCCTGATGAAGAGACCTGAGTAGTTTCCCAGTTTGCTATGTGCTACGATATCAGTTAGCCATTAAAATGTATCAACTATTAAGGATTCTCAATTTTCTTTTCTTTTCTATCCACTGGTTAACATTGTTTAAAGGTATATCTTTTGTGTGCTCTTAAATGTGACTCAGGGTAAAATATTAAAACTATGAATTTTAACCTATGTACAGAGCCAGAATAAGGCACTGTAAAAGCCCATGTCCAATATCTATACATCTTAGATGTTTTCTAGAATTAAACATAAGTTTATTTTACCAAATTCTCTATGATTAAGTCCAATTATGTTATTCTAACTATCCTTTGGAAGGAGCATTTTGGTGTTAATGACGTGCTCTCCATCGCTTATATATTACTTCTCAATCTAAATAGGACAATACATTTCTAACATATAGTCAAGACATCTGGTCCACTCCGTTCTGTAGCTGCAGTCTCCCTCTGTTAGCCAAACAGCTTGTTCTACTCTCTAAAATGGACATCATAATTCCATTAGTATGGAATTGACTTTCCAAGGTGACAATGATTCTGTGTCCATGCCAAGCAGAGAAAATGATGGTGAGGCATGGTCCAGGCTTTCCACAAAACTCTTTATTCCTTTGCAGTCTTTTTTGGAAAAGAGGAAAACAGTCTGCTGCTCATGGTTGCCAATTTGACTTTTATTTTTTTCTAGACAAGTTTATGAAAAAATCATGGACAGACAATATTTTTTAAGAATACACTGGAAAACTATAACATACTATAATTATGAGTAATATATGTCTACAAAGCTGTCTGATATGAAAATTCAGGATTAACAAACAATATAACTGCTAACTATCTTCCTGATGAAGGCACGCTCCTGAGCCGAAGCGTTGTTTGGAAACTACTTTTTTGGGCAAGATAAACTAATTCAACTTTTGAAAGCAGCAAATTCTCGATTCACTTTTTTAGAGTGTGTCAAGGTTTGATTTTTTGAATACGTGAGATGTAGTCACATTTAAGTATTGTGGTATAGGCTGCCATTTAAAATATTCTGATTGCAACTTCCTGCCCAAGTTTACATAGAAATAAAAGTGCTTGAACATTAAGTATTTTACTCTGGAAAAAGTAATAGAGAGGATTCATTTTAAAGAAAAGGAACTTGAAAATCTTAAAGTACATCGTGATGATGCAATGTAGCAATACTTCTCTTGATATGCTTCAATTTCATCTTTTTATCAAGCTGTGACTTGGATTTCAATTTCAAATTATACTTTATCATTGTTGTGTGAGCCATTTGACCTTTTAGTGTGCTTATCTGCTGCATCTTAGTATAGTGAATGGAAAGTGCCTGTGAAATAATATAGGACTAGCTGTCAGCTTCTGGTCTGAACATATTTCTTATCTACTACTAAATAATTTACCCTAGTCCACACAAATAAACTTTACAGGTTTTAGCCTGAAATAATTACTATGTAGTAAATAGTGACATGCTTGCACATTGGCAAAATATTAGAAAAATAAGAACTTAAATTGACATTATTTACTTTTACTTACTTTTCATGTAATAGCCCACAATTTGATTATCCACAAAGTACACAGTAACTTTATCTTTAAATATAGCATTATGATTCATATAATATACATACGTAGCAATTTTTTCAGGGACTCCAATTTATCACAATACAAGTTCAATGATTTTTTTAAATGATATCATAACCCTTAACAGGCTGCAATTCATGTAGCAGCCACAAAGTCAACATATAGATACACATATCATAGTCATGTCCCATAAAAGTTTTAAAATAATTTTCAAGCCTGTTTTCTTGTGAGACTCAAATTGGGATATGTCAATCCAAAAAGAATTATAAGGAAGCAAACATGTGCCAACTTGCCAAATTTCCTCAATAATACGATTGACGTCTATTAAATTTGACTAAATTTAGTACTGGATGACTTGCAGTTGCTCAGAAAATAAACATAGGGAGATTAGAGAAGAGTATAACTGACCAAAAGAGATTACTACAGGAGAAAGAGAGTACACTGCTGATGATAGTCTATATTCTATAGATGAAAGAAAGAGAAGACCTTGCTGAAGATAAGAGCTTACACTCTACAGGAGAAAGAGAAGATCTGGCGATGATAAGAATTTACACTCTACAGGAGAAAGAAAGAAAAGAACCTGATGATAAGAGCTTACATACTACAGCAGAAAGAAATAGAGGACCCTGCTGAAGATAAGAGCTTATAGTTTTCTGGAGAAAGAAAGAGTCAAGACCCTGCTGATGATAAGAGCTTACACTATACAGGAAAGACCCAGTGACACAGTGGAGATGGAAATGTTTCTGCCATGTAATCTGTACTCCACAGGGAACTGGTGATCTGTGATGGCCTAGGTTCTGGCCACTACTGTACCATGAATGCTAATCCTTAAGTCGTCATAGCTGCATGACATAATGGTCTGAACATATTTCTTATCTACTAATAAATAATTGAGCCCAAAATGACTCTAGACTGTTTTCATTTGGTTTAGTAGTGTATGAAATGGTGCAAGGAAATTTTTTTGAAACTGAGAATCAAATCTCAAAGTGTTCAAATTTGCATGAAACCACAAATTTCAAAAAATTCAACTTGAACTCTATCCATCATGGATCGATCACTTATCTCTAGTAATAAGTAGAAATTTATTTTATTAATCTCTAGATTTATGCTTTATTATTGCCGTCTAAAGCAGGGACTATTGCATTTTCAGCTAATATTTAAAAGCCTGCTCTGCTTTTGTGTACATTTGAAATTATGTTAAACATAATTTGTTATACTCTATTGCTGGGCAAGCCAGCAAAAGTAACATTACATCAATGGTATAGCCAATCATAGGATTCAGCAGTCAGGTGTTGCATATGTGTTGCATATGTATTAATCATAGTTGAGGCCAGTGATTGACAGCAGTGGTTACATGAATGATGCATGTGACATTATTCAAACAGGTCTGGTGAGGACTATTGGGGCAGCAACACTGGTGATTTACTAGGTGATATTTGCTGTTTAGAAGTTAGCAGATTCTCTGAGTTTCCTGAAATCTGCAGTCCACGCAATATCGAACATTTTGAGATTCAATTCTCAATTTATAAAAAAACCTTACCATTACCAGCACTGCTGAAGCTTTGTTGAGTGCATTAGTGTTGTTCTATCTATCTATCTATCTATCTATCTATCTATCTATCTATCTATCTATCTATCTATTTATCTGTCAAAAATTAAGGCAGCATCAGCAAAAAAAAGTGGAGGGTTGGGGTATAAACCAATCCTTCAATATACATTCAAAAATTAAGGCAGCACTCCCAAAACAGAAAATTAGACAGTTTTAATAGCCCATAGTGACAGCGATGTTTTGCACTAATTGAGGACTTTTCTCAAACAGTGTTAAAGTGCATATGTCAAAATATTGAAAGGTGCATCAACCAATACATCAATTACATTCAATATCCTTAACTCATAAAGAATACAATATATTAATTATATACAGAGTAGTGCGCATGTTTACATTCATATATACATAAATCCTTATAGGACGCAATGCATCATTTACAGACCATAATACAATTTTATGATAATTCAATAGGTAGAATTGCAATCGAACTTAAAAAGATCAGTTACAAACAGAAAAAGTAAATATAGCCAACATTTTCACTGCAATTCACCAGAGATGTTGGTGTAACAAACAAAAATTGTAGCAATTTATAATGTACAATAAGTTTATGGTAACATTTGTAATTTTGTTGTCACTCATTAAAAATGGAAAGTGTGAATAAAAATGGGCATAGTCTCTAAACTGATGTTCTATTAAATATTATTTAAAGGAGTTTTGTGTTTTTAAGAAATTTTCTATGAGCAGTAAATCTTAACAAAAAAATTAATAAAAATGAGCATTATAGATGAACGTATTGTTTGAGTTTCAAAATTGCTGTCTTTTCCCCATAAGTTTAATTTTCGGAGAACACATTTCCACAAATCTTAATACTGGAAAGGAAAGAGATAAAATGGGAGATAATGAGGTAGGGAGGGAGGGAAGGAGAGAGGGAGTTTGAAAAGGTGTAAAGAAGGGAGGGAGAGATAGAGAACAAGATATAGAGAGATACA
>VIAB01030908.1:0-10182 GCA_009801035.1 Oophaga pumilio
ACAGACAGACAGGATAAGACGATTATATAAATAGATGTGTATAGTGAATGTTTTGTGTATATACACATCAATAATTCTCCCACAAGTACTGTATGCCACATGGAGCGAAGCCCCTCCTCCAGGTTGATATCTGCCATGTGCCAGCTAGTCAAACAGATTTATTGAGGGGGTGTATCTAGTGGACAATAGACTTGTGACATTATCCCCCACACCTGGGGCTGGACACTCTGGACATAAAAACCAAGAGACAAGTGCTCTCTCTCTCTCTCTGTTTTGCTTCTTGCTCCTGAGAAGATGATGGACACACGCAATGATGTCTAAGTAGTATCTGTAACCTTTTCTCACTAGGCCCTGTACTCCTCTTAAGCATTAGGGATAGTACACCATAGATGGGAGGGCTGATATTGTTTGTGTGATTTGGGTAATTCGGGCAGTTAATTGAGGGTTTTTACTGTGCGATATTGTTGATATTACTGTATAAGCGCTGTAGTATCTTTATATGTGTATATATATATTTATAGTCGCCTGCTTGGGTATAAATATATATGTATGTAAGACTGCAGACTTATGGGTGTAATAAATATTCCAGATTGATACCCTGTTTTGCCTCTATTAGTATATAATATAAGGAAAAGATAACGTTGAGACATTATTAAGTGGATGTTAATTATTAATAGTTAATATCGGACCTCAACAGAGGTGCAGGGAGAGTTTCACCTTTGATAACTATTATTTTAGTTATTTCTGCTGTGTAACTCGCCCTTTAACACTTTCCAATAGAAAAAATAATACTTAACTGGTTGTATTATGTATAAAACTATTATCTTACGAATTGAACTCTTTTACTTTATGCGGTCGTTCATTAAACCTAGATATTAATTAAAATTGAGAAGTCCTTTGTCTGTCGGAGGAAGATGTAATTTATTCAAAAGTTACTTCCTTTAAAATAAGTCATCATCCTATCAAGAACACATTCTTCCCCAGGAGGATTGTAAACCTATTTTGACTAATTTAATTTGGCAAAAATTAAATCAAATTACATCCCTAGGGGAAAACATCTCTTACATCGCCACAATTCCTGTCAGGAGCTTGGAAACCAATGCATCCTGTCAAAGGACATTTATATTGGGCTCATTAACTTTTTTCTATGGTTATTAATACAGAATATGTTACTAGTGAATAAGCATCAAAACACCTGGTTACTGCATTAGGAACAGTAAAATGACTTCCATGGAGAAATAATGCATCATTAAAACATGAATTTCATTTTATTTGGGACTCCATTTGCTGAAGGATCCATTATTATAGCTTCTCATAATTGCCACATAATAACAAATAGAAAAGGCATCCTGGTGACCTATGGACCCTAGCAACACAGGTCTTTATTCATTTATTCCAGTTATTCCACATCTCTAAAAGCGTAATGAGACAAAAAAAAACTTATTAAATAAAGTATGCCAGCAGAAACTGCAAAAGTTATTATCTGTGTTCTCTTTCTAAAGTTCATGAGATTATAATAAAAGCAAGGAGTGGATGTCCACCTTTATCATCAAGATACTGACTGAGTGGCCTGAGTGGCCACCTCCAGTTGGTGTACACGCATAACAAAGCACAAGTTGACTCTGTTGGCACTATCATAGTCAATGGACCCATCGGGGCATACGCCCGAATCCCATCTGGCAGGAGTGTTTGAACATAACATAAGCTCCGACAGGACCAACAAATGTGGGACAAAGCACATTATAGTCATTGGCCACTGTGAGAACATAAGCCCGAATCACATCACATCATGGCAAGCCGTGGAATGACGCCCCCCCAGCTGGTTTACTAGACCTCTAATGATAATCTCTTGTTGATAAAACTGTGATTTTATAAAAACCACAGCAAGCAGACCAGTAAGTGATACATCGCTGTGGAAGGAAGAGGACCAGGCTGTGGGTATCTCTGAGAATCCGGGTCTGGAACTGCCGAGGCCGCGTCCAGTGTTGCAGGGGGGAAGAGAAGAGGAGACGGAAAGAACCTATGACCTGAAAGGAGGGGGCATCATAAGCAAGGGGAGATGGCAGGGATAAGGGGGAAACTCAGAAAAGTTCCTGCCAAAGGAGAGAGAGAAAAGGGACTGGCTGCGCGCTGTGGAGCGAGTTGAAGGGCAGAGAAGAGACCCATGACGGGGTCAGTGAGGACTCCTGGGAACCATTGGGTGCACAGAGAGACGGGCGTCGGGTAAATATCCATGCTGACTTTTCAATAGATGGATTTGTTTTAATACAGGGTCAAATAACCCTTCTATTTACTTTTAGGAGTGCTCATGTTAACATTCCGTTACCTTGGACGCTGCACCGGAAATGACGGTATACGTTCCACTGCTGCGCTCCATAATATGGTGCACCGGAAGTCACATAACTCAATGAAAACGCCAGTGCCGGAAATGACACGTACGAGATATCAGTGCGTTCCACGGTGGTGCACACCAGATGTGACGTCCTCGCGCACCGGATGGGACATTTTTACCACCATTTTGGCAGTCTATTTAACATCATTCACTGCCAATACATGTACCAGACCTTTTACTTCTTTGTATATGATGGGCTTATAGCCATCACATTAGACAAAACCGCTATTGTCCTTCAAAAGTCTATATTCCTCTGATCATCTGACTGATGAAACGCGTCGGGAACTTTGGGGTTACGGTATGATGGATCCCATGTGATGTCATTTGGTGGGGTATTGTATAGACAAAAGTGTGTGCCTCCCCTCCCTAAATGGAAATCAGGATCTTGGTAAGGTCAGCAAAATACGATCTGGTCAAATTAGGAACAACGCTAGTGAGACTGTTCCTTTTTACATTTTACAATTGTCTTTATACCAGGGCATTGATCTCACTATTCTGAGCAATATACATTATTTCAGATCTTGCTCTTTGGATTACTTTAAGGGTTTGAGCTACAGCATTGTTTGCAACTATACCTTGATATGCATTATCATTGTTCATCACTATGGCTATGTTTTCTTGTGATTTTATGTTTTATGTGCACTGTATTATTATTGTCTTAATTGGTTTTGTTTTGTCTAAAGGGGCTCTATATTTTAGTAAAAATTATTAAAGGTTACATTTTAATAAATACTTCTACCTTGCTTCTTCATACACTACTTCAGATTGGTAGCCATCTTGCTTAATTTTCATAAAATCATTACAGAAGCAGAGGTGTATCTAGGTTTTCCAGCAAAAACTCAATTTGGTGACCCCTAGCTGTTTACGTAGTCATCATGTGATAAATCATTTGTGTGCTATTTGCACACATACAGTCACGTGCCAGCTAGTTGCTTTTCCTAATTCTTTCAATATTCAGAGAAAAACTGAGAGTAGCATGAAGAAAAGCTAGTTGTCACTTGACCAAAGTATGAAAATCACATATGAATGATGTGGCCATGTGATGACTGCTGTAACCAGCAAGCAAAGCTGAATCCTGACAGTGAATATATTACTCAATGTTAGGATTGGCATGCTACAGTGTTCATTTTATAATTAAAGGTGATGTCCAGGATTGTGACTAAAGTTTGCATTTACTCTAGGTTATTGCAGGCTTCCAAATTCTCACAGCACATGCACTGCATATTTGTAGGATTCTCTCTTGCTGTTGGCAAAAGTGGGCAATCATGTGAGCACGAGTACGCGATTTGTATATTTCTGGCCACATTCCGACTAGACGTGTCCATAAATAAAAACATAATAACCCTTAACTTTTCAGATGGCACAAAACTTTATTAACATAGCCGTGTATCACGGAATCTTACAAGATATGTATTTTTGCATATGCACAGTATCAAAATTAATATCAGCACAAGAATCCATCAACAGAAATCCATCACTAGAACCACGACCACTACAAAAACATGCTATCACAACCATCATCAGTTCAGAAATACATCACCAGAACCACCAGCAGTACAGAAATTTATCATCAGAACTACCAGCAGTACAGGAATACATCTGTATATACAGAAACACAAAATTAAAATCCTCATCTGTACAGAAATACATCACAAGATCCATAATCAGAACAAGAATAAATCACCAGGACCACCATCAGTACAGAAATACATAACCATTAACACTATCAGTACATGAATATATCATCACCAGGATCACCATCAGTACATGAACACATTACTAGGACCACCATCAGTACATGAATTTAGCACCAGAACCACCATTTGTACATGGTACATCATATCACATGAACCTACAACTTCCAGTATGTCCTTAACAATGGCAAGGAGATACTGGGAGTTGCTACTATCAGTGTTTATCAGACTGTGGATCCTACTGGATTATTCAGCATCACAAATAAAAATTTGCATTCAGGTAAACTGACGTTGCCTCTGATTGGAGTCATTCTTTCACTTTTCTTCATCATGATGACTTTTCAACCATGCTGCCTGCTCTCCTTACAGTCCCACCAACACTGCCCAGTTTCCATTCAATGCCCCCTCACATTTTTCTCATCTCATATTGTCTCCTTACACTATTTCTTCAATAATCTCCTGACACATCCTCCCACTCTCCATACTGTTTCCATACTCATCCCACCTCATGCCCGATGCTGTGTGTGCACCTAACCTCCTCCACCCATCGTTTCTCATAGCGTGTCCTTAAATTTACCCCCTCACTGCCTATATGGTCTTCAAATTTCTCCCTCCTCACTCCTTATACTGCGTCCATACCCATCCCCCTTTTCTCCCAATACTGTGTTCTCAAATTTTCTTCCCCATTGCTCCCATGCTGTGTCCATACCCATCCTGCCCTTTCACTCCCCATATTGTGCTCTTGTCCCTCTCCCCTAATTACAATAAATATTTGGTGTCTTCAGCTCTATTGGAACACTTACCACACCAAACATCCACCACCTATGTGCAACAATTATATGGGTACTACGGAATCAGATTGCGTGGTATAATATGAAACTGAGACCAAAGTTGATGCAAATAAGTATATTAACAAGTGAAACAAAACTAACAGAGCATTTCCTGCAATAGTAATGAAAACACAGCACAATATAGCATGATGCAAGTGAAACAAAACTAGCAAAGCACTTCCTGCAATAATAACGAAGACACAGCACAATATGGAATGATGCAAGTAAAGAAAAACTAACAGAGCACTTCCTGCAATAATAACGAAGACACAGCACAATTTGAATGATGCAAGTAAAGAAAAACTAACAGAGCACTTCCTGCAATAGTAACAAATGCACAGCACAATATAGAAATGTCCAGTGTAACTGAAGAGCGGGGCACGACCGCTTATATGAACCAGTCCAACAGTAATATGACGCAGGTGTGGACAAGGCACTAAAAGTGGGAGTCCAGCAGTAAATATGAGAGTAAGCACACGGCACTTAACAAGGATGTCCAGCAGTAATGTGAGTGTGCATGCACACGCCTCTTAAACGTAGAAGTCCAGCAATATACAGGAGTGGCATTAACAGGAGAAGGTCACTATATGTACCTTTTGGCCTGAAAGTCCTGCACAAGTCCAGCACAGCAGCCCACACAAGCACAGACCTAGATGGAGATGGTGATGTCAGGATTCCATACAGGCCACAGCAGTTCTAGAGAAGAGTAGCTCCACACTAGAAGTCCAGACAGTAGTTAAGCACAGCCAGCATTACGGAGATGCACAGAGGGCTGTAGGCAGCATAACATGGTGAGGCAGAGCACCGAGTAATAAGCAGCAGAAGCAGGGAGTCCAACAATAGACAGGTAGAAGCTCAAGAGCCACAGCAACAAAATACTCAAGCAAAGCGGAATACATGGCCCGAACTTAAATAATCAGGACAGACAGGAAGTTCCATGACAAGGCAAGATACAAGACTCCATCTTGGATAAGGGCAAACAGGCACAAAGGAAAGTCCGGAATCCTAACACTATGCAGCACCGAGGAGTGACATCAGCAGCGTGATGCTGTCATGCTGCTGACGTCGCTCTGACCCAGAAGTGACGGCGGTCAGGGCTTCAATTGTACTTGCATCTGGAATTTTTCAATGAAAGTCTACATGTTGCACCTTCTCTGAGCTGGCTGTCAGCTTGACAGCCATTATAGAGAATGGCCTACTCCCACTATGCGGTAAGCAAAATGCAGTCTCTGGGGAGACACCTTGGACTGCCACATCAGTTGTGCTGATGGTGCCCCCCTGCCGGATGCATCAGGAGCAAAGGCTCTGCTTGCTACCTCCCTCCCCAGAAAAGCCTCTGATTTGCAGTTTAGAACTTTTTCAGTTCAAAGTATCAAGTATCATATTTTAAAGAGATCCAGGCTTAAAGGAGTTGTCTGTCAAAAGACTTAAAGTCAGCAGTCACTCAAGGTGACTGTATACTTATGAGTCCTCACATCGCAAGCACTGCGCACTGTGGATGGTCTCCAGTGCCGATGCCGGGAACGGCTGACCCGTGACCACAAGTATGCAATTTGCAAACTTGCAGTCACATGCAGACTAGACATATGCGGCCTCGCTCAATTAAAGTGTACTGAGTGAGGCTGGACACGTCTAGTCGGAATGTGCCTGGAAGTATGTAAATCACATAGTTGTCACATGTCCGCTACTCCCAATGCCAGCACAAGAGAATCCTCACAATGTGGGGTGCACATGATGTGAGTATTCACAAGTCTGTAGTCACATAGAGTGACTGCAGACTTGTAGCCTAAGACCAGAAAAAGCCTTTAAATTTTGACATCTGCTTATAAGGAAACATTTGCTTATAAGGAAACATTTCAATAAAATATTAGTTATGGTGTGTATACACCAAGAGTTTTGGTAAATCGCACAGTCCAAGAAAGTCTTCTGTAAATTGTATGTATTATATGGTTGCACAAGTTTAAAGTGTTTTCTAGAAGGAATTTTTTTGATAAGCATTAGATAATCATAATGCACGAAGCAGATGATATACTTCAAATTCGCTCTCAGATGTAGCTGATTCTTCTTATGGAGATATAGCTGGAATATTTAGGGTGGTACTCTCTAGGAAAAAATATGCAAAATAGTTCTCACTTGGGCAGCTGCTGTGTAAGTGTGGTAGCTCTTGAATGGTAATGGTTAACCCATTAAATCATCTTTGTGCACAAGTGACAAAACCGAAGGTTAATATTTCAAGCTGATGATCTACAGGACCTCAGGTGGCCCTGCATTAAAAACAAGCATGATTATGTCATGCAAATCACTGCATAAGCTGGGGAATGCTTCCAAGAATCATTGTCATCAAGTTAAAGCTCTATCATGCAAAAAAGAAACCACATATCACCACAATCCAGAAATGCTACTGTTTTCTCTGGGAAAAGATCATTCAAAATCATCTGTTATCATATCAAAACATCTAAAGTTGAAAGTTAGACATTTTTCAATTTAATTTTAAATACTCTTTTATAAATTGATGGCAGCAATACATCTCAAATATATTGTGCCCGGGCCATGTCAAGTATTGTGCAGCAACTTCTGTCCATTTTAGAATAGTCTAGAAAGGGAGGAGACCAATTGATGGAATTTTCGGAGAGGAATATTGTATCATTCTTGTCTGATGTAGGATTCAAGCTGCTCAACCATCCTTGTTCTTTTTTGCTATATTTATCACTTCATAATTTGCCAAATGTTTTCTATTGGTGACCGATCTGGACTGCAGGTGGCTAGTTCATCACCAGAACTCTTCTTCTGTGAAGCCATGCTGGTGAGATAGATACATTATGTGGTTTAGTATTGTCTTTCTGAAATATGCAAGGCATTCCCTGAAATATTTGTTATTTGGATGGAGCATATGTTCTAACATCTGTATATAATGCTTAGCATTGATAGCACCTTTCAAGATGTGTAAACTGCCCACGCAACCACACACCATCAGAGATGCAGAACTGTCTAATTGATAATCACAGACTGATTTCTGGAGATTTTCCTGAGCTAATAAAGTGACTTTTACTAGAAATCATTCCTGATTTAATGCAGTGCTATCTGAGGTCCCGTAGATCACTAGAATAAAATATTGACTGTTCATTGACTTGTCCATTATGCACATCAATTTCTCTAGAATCTCTGAATCTTTTGATGATATTATGTACTGTAAATGGTTGTATATATTTAAAGTATTTGCAATCTAATATTGAGGAACATTTTTCTCAAATTGTTACCCAAATTTTAGAAGCGGTAGCTCACAGACTGGTGAACCTCTGACCATCTCTGCTTCTGAAAGACTCTGCCACCATAAAGGATGTGCAACACACAGTGATCTCTAATGCCTGGTTGTGGGTGTAAGTCCCAGCTTTGAATGAACAAATTAAAGATTCGACAGCAGAAAGAAGATGACCAGATGGCAAGCACTGCTGCTTGTCCCGACTGTCCGATCTTCAGGACCTCTTCTTTTTGCTATCCATCACTCTTGTTCAGGGCTTCCTGACACAGCCAGGTCTCTGATGTTACTGTGCACTGCACATCCATGACATCACAAAATGTAATATACAGTTTTCTCACCCTAGCGTAAACAGGCCTATAGATGCGCTAAGTGGCCGAGGCAAGAAAAGGCAGATGGAAGACTAGACAGACGGACTCAAATTTTATTTTGATTTTATATCTTACATTTATTACGCTTTTGGATCTGGAGGGACCAGAGGTGGCAATCACATCTATTAGGCATAAACCATCAATTTCCATGTTGGAAATACTCCTATTATTTATGAATAGTAAAGTAAGGAAACAATGGCCACGATT
The DNA here is from genome assembly GCA_009801035.1 of Oophaga pumilio. Taxonomy (NCBI): domain Eukaryota; kingdom Metazoa; phylum Chordata; class Amphibia; order Anura; family Dendrobatidae; genus Oophaga; species Oophaga pumilio. The sequence goes on from VIAB01030908.1 coordinate 8,751, forward strand.
CGTCAAGACCAGCAATTTTCTTTTCAGACTTGATGAGGTGGTGGAGTCAGACGTTTCTGATTCATTAAGAGGTGCATGCTTTTTCAAGAATCTGAAAACGTTTGATCAGTGACGTGTGCTACACCAGAAATCCTACTCCAGTCAGGAACTGGAGTGAGATTTGCGGTTTATAGAATGTCACAGATCATCATGAATTAGATAAGCTGTGGATAGACATCCTGTCCTGTCTCAGCTCTTTCCATTTCAGCAATGCTGGGAAAAACTTGTATGAAATTGTCAAAAGGTGAAAATTTTGCGGGGACTCCAATTTCGGATAACATTTTACGGCTTTTCAAAGCTTTTAGGCCATTTTTTGGCCTAAAAACTTTGATGATTTGGGGTCTTTATGCCCAATACAGTGTATTGTATTAAGTAAAAGAGAAATTAAAATAGCAAACATTTTGGGTAAATATTCTTTACATACCTGTTGTGATTTACTGTCACTTGTAGACCGGTTCTCCATCATTGAAGCCTGTATGCTTGTGGTGGTTCAATATAATGATAATCAGCATTTGATTTGTTCTGCTTTACATGTTCTTTACTTACAGAGGTATTCTGAGAAATTATTCCTCTCCAACCTGATCATTTTCATATTATACAACTGAAAGGCAGTGATTTTCTCTACATAATGCAAAGAACAATTGTGCATTCAGATAATCAAAAGAGACTAAGTACCTTAGCAGCTAACGACACACTAAACACTTGTCTTTCGGAGTTAAAGATTTGTCGCGGTTCTTTATTTTGCTGACAAAACTATTAAACTTCCCATTGTGATCCTATTGTAAATGACGGTAGCTATAAATGAAAGAAACATTTCTGAGATTGAATAGTAACCTGCATTAAATATTTATTTAATATGATGTCACTCAATATTACATCAATTAAGGCTACCTTTCGCTGTGATCAAAATATATGAGGACTTCAGGGCAAGTTTTTATGTAAACTCTGACATTTCCATAGATTCATTTGTATTGACCATTGTAAACATCTAAAGGTGACTGAAATGCAATCCATACAAACACAAAACCTAGGGAGCCATGTATAAGGAGTCTTAGGTTTTAGGTTTAGGCAGCAGATCGCTCTCCACGGCGTCTCCAGACTCTGTCACGTCTGTCACATGTGCTAAGTGTGAACCTGCTCCCTGCAACATCCTTCAGCATGACCGGTTTGGCAGTGGGTCAGTAATGGTGTGGGGTGTCATTTCTTTGGAGGGCCGCACAGCCCTCCATGTGCTCGCCAGAGGTAGCCTGACTGCCATTAAGTACCGAGATGAGATAATCAGATCCCTTGTGAGACCATATGCTGGTGCAGTTGTCCCTGGGTTCTCCTAATGCAGAACAATGCCAGATCTCATGGGGCTGGAGTGTGTCAGCAGTTCCTGCAAGATGAAGGC